>JAJAVP010000008.1:787875-853875 GCA_020740425.3 Heterorhabditis indica
AGTATGATTTTCAATGAAAAAATGTTTTTAAAATGTTGAAAATCTGCAAAATCGCATTTGGGCAAAAAAGGTGCGCCAGCGTCAACCATTTGTATACTACTACCATGCTTAAATTTAAATAGTGAAATAAAGTAGTAAAAAATGCTTTAAATCGTCTCTTAAGTCGACGGAGGTTTTTTTTATCGATTTTAAATAAACGAATTAATTATAAGATTTCCGATGTTTCAAAGTTTGCATTTCATGAACATTAGAGAGCCTATTCTCACTATCGATCTTGCAAACAGTTACCGAACTCACGATCGTTATTTTCCAATCTTAGAGCTAAGCATGAAATTGTAATGTTCATCCACGCTCGAATCCTGGCCGTTTATAAGCTTGATTTAGGCCAATTCTATGGCTATTTTGCAATTAATGTAGCTGCTCTATTCGTTTGATTATCGAATAGAAATCACATACAATGTTATGAAACCCAAATATTACCAGGTATCAAACTGAGACTTTGTATGAAGTGTCCGTATTTAGATAAGTAAAGTAATAAATCATCTAATTAAGTCTAAATACCATATGAAATTCTTCAAATAACTGGAAGAAAATAAACCAGTAACTAATTTGAAGTATGTGCATTAGATAGTGTTAAACAAAGCAACCTACTAGTGTTTCTCAAATATTTTAAGAAAGAACGTTTTGACATTTTCCGAAAGTGACGGCTCTTTGTCACGCGTATATGAAAATGTAATAATTCACTATTCATCTCTTATGAAGTGAAGACGCTAAGATAAATAAAATTATTTATTTTACTGACAGAGCAGTATAATATGCATCATGCAATGCTCATTTTTAGTGATATTGAACACCTAGTAAAGCATCGATGTTCTTACTAGCATTATCGAAGAATTAAAGAAAGAAACCTATCAATACAGCTTCTCCTCTGTTTATTCGATGATGCATCATTTCCTAAGTAAGGACGGGTCGTTACATGAGTCAGCGCACGACACATTATAGATTCATATTCCTTTCATTGAAAGTCAATCAGCCATATCCTTTCATTTCAGATCTATACAATAAGTTCTCTGCTCCCTTCTTTTTTACTTGTTCTTCCTGTTAGTACTTATTTTGAGGTATTCATATAGTTTTATGATTAATATAAGCAAATATTAAGCACAAACTTAGCATAGAAAACATCCTTTGGTTCTTATCGACTGATAAGAGCACTGATGAAGCGAGTAAACAGCAATGCTAACGGGGATGTCTGTATGATCCATGACACTGTTACTTGTTACCATAATTAGAGAATATACATTTTTATTCAATAAAATAATATCTGATATTAGTCGTCCTATTCTACTTCGATATTTTCGCTTTCTCTTTCACTTGTACACTCATTTTCCTCTATGGGAAGTGCCCAACCCATCCATTCCATTAACGATGAACGGTGTTCTCGGATCGCATATGCCTTCTCATCATTTATAATTACATAGCAACCTATTTCTCCCACTTCGATTCTTGATTAGTTACTTTCTGTGAATGATAAAGTTTATACAAAATTGTTAGCTTTTCACTTACGTTAATGGAGATAAAAATACGATGCTTACTACCCAAATGTCATCTGTTAGACATAAGACTAGTAATTCACACCGCTCATAATTGAAGATGTTTAGCAGCGTTTGTGTTGCAGATGAACCATTTTGATGGTCCACCATTGCAAATCAATAGAGGATTTCTGCACGATAAGGAAAATATTCTGAAATTGGGAGAAGTTGTAAGTGATGAACTGTTTGATTGCTTCTCGTGTTCACAACATGAATAATACGACCTATTTATGAATGCCCATAAGAAACTATTTGTATAGTAGCAATTTACTCAATAAATAATACAACGTACTTTGTTGATGTTTTAATATTTAAATCTCATAACTTGAGTACGCATTAGATCTGAAAGAGTGTTAGTTAGCAGAGAACAAATGCTGGTTAGAGAAAAGAGGAAAGTAATTTTCCTAAACTAAACAGTGCTCGGACAATGCTTCCATTGTTCCAGCTTCTCGGGATCGTCTGTGCAGTGTTTAATTCTTACTGCTTTCCTAATATACGCCAGATATGTACTAACAGGTATGTCGGATACCACATCTAAATATTCAGTGCTTTGAAAATAACGGATGAACTAGTATTTTCAGGGTCGATACCTTCTCCCAGATCTTTTCAATTATTTGCATAAATGTCTTCTTTGTGGTTATCACTGTTATTCTAGCTTTTTGCAACCTTTTTGGTGTTATGGATACTTTTTACAAATACAACTTCCCCATGCTGGTTTGTTCACTACTTATTATTCATTTTATTAACTCTTACGACTTTACTGGTTTTTATCTAAGATTAATACCTGCTGATGATTTTGTTTCTATCCATTTTGTTCTGAAAGTCCCTATTAATGACGGTGTTTTAAAACATTAAATGCATAAATTAACTGTTTGTTTAGTAAGCCTGACAAAGACAAACTGTGAAGAATGGTTATTTGCTACTCCATTTAGTACCTCTTTCTATTGTAGTCTAAACTTTGTTACTTTCTGTACAGCAATTTATAATTATCGGATTGGGGTGCGCAATTTCACGTAAATATTCTGCAATTAAAATTGCCACGGGTTCATAAATAAATAATCTCAACATCTTTAATTTGGTATCCTATAAGTGATAGAAGCTGTGTGGTTTTATTCGTTTTACATGGTACATTTTTTCATATTGGCACCAGTTCTGTTTCAGGAGAAGTTTATAATATCGTTGGCCACTTTTATGTATGCAGTGGGCAGCTTGATGGTCATCGTAGCAATTCTCGATTCGCCGTTTACCTACAGCTGGCTGCTACCTTTGGTAAGAAATTATTTTATTCGAGTAAGGCGTTAGTGTGGTTATTTACTAAACATTTAGTTCTTTACTCTTTGGACCTGTGCCACATATGCATACGATGCCAACAGAAGGTGGACGATAGATGAGAGCTACTAGAAGCATGTTGTACACTAAATTCATATACATTTATCTTTATTAGTTGACTTCTGTATTTACAATCTTTTCTAGGACATATCTATTGTTTGATTTATTACCAAAGCTTAGATAGTGTTATTGCTTCGCAAATAAGTTGCTCAAATTTGTGCCATTCATAGCAATAGTCTACAAAGCCAGCTTCCATATATGTAATGAAATGTTTATAGTGAATAATTATAAAGAAGTCTAGAATATCCTTTGTGTTCCATCAGTATCAATTAATATTGGCAATGAGAACATTTTTAGAGGACGGAAAATAGAGTGTTAGAGAAGAAACAACTTCATAGAAGACTGGGCAGTAGAGTAGAACCGTAGTGACTCAAGTAATAAGGCATTTCTCATCCTTTTACAGTCCCAAGCTTTTTGAATAAAGGCCGAAAAAAGTTATAATATTGAAATAATACTAGATAATCAACGATAGTCGGAAAACAATCGTGAGGACTTCTAACAACATTTCATAGATCAAAGCAAATTCTATAACGTTAAGTGAATAAAATAAGACATCCAAAATTATGGACATTGAATTAATGCTCTGTAAATGCATATGATCTTGCTAATTATGTTTGCTTCCTGGTTAACAATAACTTTTTTTAAATAACGGTAGATTTACTTGTTTTTAAATAATTATGAACCATGGATTTTGGCCATCAAAAATCAGAGGTAACTCTTTAATAATCACATTTAATTTCTACTTGGAAAGTATGTTTACTTATAATGTTATATAAGTCGAAGTAAGAATATAATTGGTTAAAATAAATTCACCCATACTTTACTAGTTTTCAAGTAAATATATTCGCATATATGTACCTTTTCAAAATATTTATCTTAAACTCATACCTCTAAGTGATTTCACTGAACTCTTCTATAAATATCGCAACTGAGGGATACCGGTAAAATGATACTGGCGAATAATTATGAAGTATAGCGAAATTTGATCGACGAGATGATGACTAGAGCTCAATATAGTGATGATTAGAACTACAACGATATCTAATTGATTGTATGCAAATTTCTGGCAGTGTATGTCATGAGAGTACTGTAGTTTTGTGGCCTAATCCGGCAATGTTCTTCTCAGTAATATTTACCACAGTTTCAACTCCAGTGGAAGAGATTGTTTCTAAAGTCTCTGGATTTATAACAAACTCTCAAGTCCCACTATGATATAGCTTATTAATTTATTGCCTATTTAAAACAAAATCAAACTAATAATTACCTGGGCTGTCTATTCCTTGCCCTTTAGGAGATGATTCAAGGTCATTGTTTCCCCTTTCCTTTTTTATTATTTCGTTTTCATCATTACTGCTCTTTCTATCTACAGTAAAACAACTTTAAAAGAATGTCATGAGCAGTTAAACAATACTAATTTCTTAAATGACTCACCAACAAGGATGGGTAATGCGTTTCTTCGTATTCCAATTGGGTTTGAATCGAGAACTTGAGCATGTGCATGGCGACGGGCTTGGAGACGAATCTAAGTAATAATTATTTCTTTGAAATATTATGGGAGTGACAGGATATTATTTTAAATGCAGCTCCTACCGACCTGTTCTACTGGCAATACCCTTCTGCGCTTCTTTGGCAGTTTGTCTCTGGCTTGTGTATGTGAATAAAACATTGCGAAGTTCGACACAATTACCTAGAAGTGCACCTTCAAGCATGAGCGAAAGTAGAAGAGTGAATGAAGTACTTACTGGCACGGGTAAAGCGATGGTAAGCACTCCCATCACCGCGCACAGTGACCCAACTAGGCGACCAAATGATGTATGTGGAGTCATATCGCCATATCCCACCTAAAAAACTTGATGGAGATAATATAAATATGAATAATTTTCTCAAATAAGTGTATTTTATATGGTTTTGATTTTGGATAAACCTTAACTTTTTTATAGGCTAAAATTAAAATTAGCATATTTTCGGGTTAAATTCATACCGTAGTCATTGTACAGATGGCCCACCACAGTCCTAATGGTATTGATTGAAACTGGTTGTTGGGGTTAACCTCCATCTTCTCTGCGTAATATACCAAAGCCGCAAATATTACGATCCCCAAAATAAGGAAAAATACCTGGAAAAAGGGAGGAGTATAAGTAATCTTAATGTAACGTATATTGCAGTAGTCTTTCTTACCAGTAGAATTAATTCTTTTGCACTGGCTCTAAATGTATGGATAAGAATCTGGAGACCTCGATGATGTTGAGTCAATTTGAACAATCGAAATATTCTACAAAATTTATTCATGACCATACAACTATATTTCTTTTCTAAAATTATTTTATTTATTAGAGTTTAGTAACTCACTGTTTAGTTATTTTCTTACCTAATCATAGATAGGAACTCGACGACATCCTTTGGGGCATCTTCGAACAATCGCACCAGAATAGCGTCTGCATAGAAGGAGAGAGTTGCCACCTGTGGTAGACCAAAGACGCTCACAGTAGTGGAGATTTGCAAGTTTGATAAAGAAAATAAGTACTCAGTGAGCGAGATCCTTGAGGATGAGATATTCCTTAATTTTCACTGTTGTTTGACTAGGTTATTAAGGAGTGAGGGCGATACATAGGGAAAACGGACCAAGTCAATATTATTCAGCGGCGACTTCAGAAATCCAACTTTTGAAGGACAGAAGATGAATCTTATAATTATTTCTATCGTGAACCATATGTTGCATATAAGCTCAATCTGGAATCGAAAATACTTGTAAAAGTCATACAAGTTTAATGCAGTGTTCCCTGAGTAGTTCTTGAATTTTATCCCACACCTTCCCACTGATAGATGCGACCCACTCTTATTTTCCTTAAACCCCTACCACTTGAATATTTCATTATTCGCACGTTTATGGCAATGGAAACGAAACATCACTGAACGTGAAGTTACTATTCTTGGAGAATGGTGTACTAATAGCAGTGTTTTCTAAGGACAATCTCTTCTAAGGTCATGAGAGAAACGTAAGGACTATTTCACTAGTATTTTAAAATATACTCATAAAAATGCTTAGAAAAACAATTAGGGCATGAAAAATGTGTAAATTTCATATCTGAGAATAGCATAGATATTGAGGGCACTAATAAAAATGTTAAACAGCAATAAATGAATGTATAGAGAAGAGGAAGGAAATCAAATTGATCAACGACGCAATAAAAGTGAGAATATGCCCTAGAAAGTGCGTCAGTGGTCGTTGTTATGCTGATTTGATCATTTTAAAGTAACAAGGAATGACAATTTATTCATTCTTTTTACGCTACCGTCAATAGGCATAACAGCCGTGAATAAACTAATAATAGTTTTTTTTAAATTAAGGTTTTTTAGTCCACATGTCCTCTAGAGCGTCATCAAATTGAAGTCAAGTAGATGATTAAACATTACATATTTACAAATTTAAATGGTATTAATGATAATATCAGTTATTAAATTATTTATTTTGTAACTTAAGATAGAGCAGAATTATTGTATAGAATAATGAATATAGAGATACACTTCAAAACTACCTCACCTGACTGAATGCGAGGTGAGGCTCTGTCGACTGTCGCATGACTCCATGCAACATCTGTCCATTATATGTCAGATTTGTTGATTTTAATATGGGAATTCGAAAACTGGGATGGGTTTTCAAACAGAATGACAGTATAGAGACAAATATGAAACAAACTGATACACCAGCGATTATCTGAAGAAAAGTAATAATTGAGTTTATAATCAGTTATAAGACTAACATACTCATCTATTTCGTTCGTTAAAATAGGTTTATACCTTTTCGAGCTAAAATCCATTATTTAATCTTTGATTACCTATACTGAGTTCCCCTTACAGCATAACCAGATTTTTTTTTCCCAAAATTCCCAACACAAAGGTCATAGCACAACAAATGAATAATTTCCTGTTATGACTGCGTTTCACGCATTTCAGAGAATGGTTGGAAGGCTTTTGGATATATAACTGGTAGTTTATAAAAGTAAACATGACCAGAAGCCAACATAAAATTGATATGCTTTAATGGGTTCGTGAGAATTTTTAAACAACGATCGGCATCTATAAGCTAGAGAAAAAAAGCTTGAAAGGGCTTGCAAGTTTAAGCGAAATTAAGAGATCTTTCACTTTCTTCAAGTGGAATAACGAACACTAGGCCCTAAGAATGTTTTCAAACAATTATAACCTTAGCATATTTAGAAGAATACGGCTCATCGAACAAAGCCCATATTCTTGGCTTGAAATGCATCCATTTTGTTCGTTTCCCCTGTAAGATATTTAAGTGAATTGAAGCTACAACAGTTAATGTATAGAAAAGAGACAATGGGAATAAGTTTAGTAGTAAGTTGCTTACCTGGAAATAGTCTTCTTCCCAGCCGAACTTCTTCATTGTATCTTGTTCTCTCATCTGCGGGTCATCCTCCCTATTATCGACATCCATTCTATCTAAGACTGCAAGTGTCTCTTGCGTGTCCCTTAAAACAACGTATACACGAACACATAGGTAATCAACTTTAAAAATATCTCTAAATATTTCAACTTTAATGAAAACTGTTGCTGTGAAAATGAGTTATATTATCGTGTCACGAAAATTAGCTGTCAGCAACAAGTTTGTAAACCTAAATATATCAAAAACTGGAGCAATATAATACCATTGAATTTCTAGTGTATCGCACAACAAAAATGTTTTTGAAGCATTAAGAAGGAAACATAGAAAAGTGACTTACTTAGCATGCAATAGTTGCATCCAACAACAAGGCTCAGTATCCGAAGCGTCAAGCCCCCAGTATTGTAATTCTTCCTCAAATAATGGACCGCATACATCTGTTGGATAGTGTAGTTTTCCCGTACGATAATAATTCAACACCTGAAATTCACTGCTCATTACTTATAGAGAAATCTTTTTTTATAAAAGAGTATTTGAATTAAGAAATATCTATTTCAAACTTGTGCGAATACAGCTGGATGTCGGTCAAAGAAGTATTCATTCAGGAGTGGGTCAAAGTTTGCCAATGAAGGGGTTAACCTGAATATGATTGTAATCAATTCTTTAACAATATTCCGAAAGCATTTGATTTAACCTGCTAAGTCGTGTGGCAGGGATTTTCTTCAGAGTCGCCTGATATGTTTCATGTCGTACTCCTCCCACGTTTAGAACTACTCTCTCATCCATAGGAAGACCTACAAGTGAATTAAGAGCAATGTATTGAAACTTGCACTTCTTTGTTGCCACCTACCCAATTTGAAGATAGTAAGAAAGGAATGCACCTGCGATATGTTTTACTATAATAGCTAAAGTATAACCAGCTCGTCTAAACGTCAAGCAGATGTTTGGTGACATATGCGGATTATTAAATCTCTCTTCGTAGAAATTTATTTACATTTTTTGAGATGAAAATGGGACTTTAGTAAAAAAAAAGTAGAAGTTATTTTAAGAAACAATTTGAGTTGCATGAATACTCAAGTCAGTTCTCGGCTTAGACCCGCTTTATATAGTATAAATATTAATTATTCTTAATTAAATAGAATAATTAAAAAGATAATCTAAAGAAAAAAGTGCCGACGTGAAATTTTATGGTTATTGAAGAGAATAATTTGATATTGTATTATTGTTATAGGCAAAAGTTTAGAATGTAATATAATTGGATAAAATTGTTCTATGATATATATAAAAAGTACTTGAACTTGAACTATTCATTATAGAATTTGAAAAACATTTATTAGAGCTAACTTTGTCCAACTGGTGATATAAACAGCTTAATTATTTTTTTTAAACGAAGTGCGATTGTCAGTTACTGATAGAGAAAAGCCATAACCGAGGCCTATCCAAAGGAAAACAGTGGTCTGCCATTGTCTTCACTTCTTCTGGACTGCCACTGAAGAATTAGAAATTCATCCAGCAACTCAATGAAAACAATCGTAGAGAGTAAAGGACGACTTAATGGACTCACTAGTTCCTAACAAGGGTGACTCCAAATTCTAATCAACAGAGTACATTATCAAATGTAAATGTGGTTATCCTATGAATGTGAATAAATACTGAGGTTCCCCTGCATATTCTATGACAGGATGCAATTTCATCAAAATCATGTTGTTTTTTAAACTATAAAACCTGTATAATGTAGTGGCCTATAAAATGGGCTTAATATTTTAGAAACCTAATTGAAATTTATTGAGAAAATAGCTGATCTGAAGCCTAATAACAAGCATTCAAATTAATTCTTTGAAATCGAGATCAGGGATTACACATAGCACCAGAATGGTGATTTGTGGACGAAGTTTGGGGAAATTTAAACTTGAAGTAGGTTTTGCTTGCATCAGAAATGACATCGGGAGATACACATAGAACAAACAGAAGACAAAGGGAATACTTGATCATACGCTAATTGGATTATACTCAGACATTAGCTGAGTAGTAGAAGAAAGTGAGAATAATCGAGGAGGATCGCTGGTAAAGAGGTGAAAAGATATGAAAGAGTGGGAATTCCACATCCTCATGCCGTCGCTACATAACGTATCGTTAATTAATACACCCTTTTGATTGAAAGGTGACAGTTGTTTTCAAAATTATCCTTTAATTAAACTTTAGATATTTTCTGTTAATTTAAAGCATACAGTGATCTTAGTTAAGAATCATAGTTATCAAATTATTTTGCTCTTCTGTTTTCTTCTTTCCCTAGATCAGTTTCTTTAATATGTTCTAGATTATAGCTGTTGTTGTCGGTTTCGATCCAACATGATAAACAAAGTCAATGAAGCATAACAAGAGAAAATGCGAGAATTAAATTAAATACAAAGATTACTAAACTTTAGGTATACACATATGCAAATAAAACCAAATTTAAAAGAATCTACAAGCTCTAATGTGTTCCATTACGCCACTTTGTTTCCTATACTTTAGCTCATTTCAATTTTCTTTCCTACCGATAACCTATTTTAAACAGCCATCGTCCTGAAAGACCAATAAGAAGAGTAGAATTACTTCTATTCAAGGCACTCATTTACTATTTCTATTCACTTCAACAACCTTAAAAACCCACCACATTGTCTTTCTTTGTTCTTAGCCATGTGACTTGGCTATGATTTGATAGTTAGACCACAGAAATTTAATTTCTTATTGAAATTGATTTATTTTGTCCTCGGATTTAGAAAATCCGGTGAGACTGGTGTGGCCCAACATAACACGAATGTGTAATTACAGCTATAAATAGTTATATATCGCATATACTGAAAGAGACATTTTTTTAAAGATCAAATACTCTAGCAGTGTTTTCAAATATATACATCTAATTATATCGCACCTAAAAGATCTATGTATCTATGCAAACTGGCTTTACTTGGTAAACAAACAAAAATGTGGTCGTTTTATTGCTCTCTATACATTCTTTCGCGGTAGGATTAATTTTACATGTGCAGGGAGGGGTAACGTTCTTATTGTGTAAAGTGATTTGTTCTAATTAAACATCTCAAAATAATCGTATTTCTCTATCTTTGCGAACAGTGTAATTCTGTAGTTAGTTAATATTGATGTAAGAAAACAAAACTGCTAATATCTTACATAAAACCCTCAATATTTAATATTTTGTCTGGTGGTGAAACGTCATTTTCGTTGTGCATGCTAATATATTCGCACAGTGGGCCGTTACCAAGACGAATGGAGGTAGTAGATGGAAAACACAAAGATGAAAAAAGGAACCCAAAAGAGAAGAAAACGACAGTGGCATATAGCCCGAATACAACGTTGACGTAATAGACTACAAGTTATATTACCGTTATTAATTATAATTACTAATAGTTTTCCTATTATAACTCAATTTTTGATGTTAAACATGACCCGACTAGTTTCTTACGCACTGCAGAAAACGGAAGTAGGATTCAAGGACTCAAAACAGCATCATTCTTCGTCATTGAGAGCTAACAACGTCGCAAAGTTCTCTAAACGACTTTTCACAATATCATTTGGATGACGAAGTTATCCGAGTAGAAAGTCAATGATACAGTATTTTTGTGGCGGAAATGCACGTTGACAGTGAGATAAAGATCGAGTTGAAATATTTGTTGAAAATGTTAAGTAGAGACAACCGTGGCACCGATTTTTTTGTTAATACATAAATGGAGAGCAGACTGGAGATGACATCTGTTCCATAGTAGTAAACAACAAATATGGCGGGAACTATTAAATAAGTACAAATAAGAATTGAATGGCGTGATTAGAGTTCGGAAGAGAATGGTAACTACAGTTAGGCTAAGTGAAACGTAAACTCACTGGAAAATCGGCGGTCGTCAATAACACTGCTAGCTGTTGAATTTCTCTGCTGACCATAACACCACATTCTTCCTATACTCAAATTATGCGAGTTATACACGGCTTTATTTGAATACAAACTGACATATTCTAGAACTGATATATTCAACATGTGACTTAAATATTTTCTAGACTAGTGAGCTAACGAATTTAGAGGGTTTAGAGGATTTTAAATGAATTGGTTGAGTATAGATAAAATTATGGTATTTAAACAGATTTTCAAAATATTTAAAAAAATTTTGTAGTAAAGCCAATTATTTGCATGTTTTTCTAAAAATGGTAATTTATGGACTAAAGTACCTCCATATATATATATATGTGCAAAAATCAGAAAGCAAGAAACATTAAAGCCTAATTCGTCACAGATAATTTGAGTAGGAAATAAAGATTTCCGATATATAAAAACCACAGGTTGCGTTAGTTGTTCCCTATAATAGACAACAAGAAGAAAAGAAGGAACAAATCAAAAATATAAAATAGATGCGAAGACCATTTTTCACCGGAAACATTCGCCGTACGCAGTTTAGTAATTCTGTTGAGTCCATCTCGAAATAGGTTTTGGTCAGGTAAACACGGACAAGTCATTAGGCGTGTCCCATCTCAATGAGGGATTGTTTTCTAAGAAGGAAATCAGAGGGGAAATGAAGGATGAATAATATTTTAAAAGAAAAGTAATAAAAAGTTGGAATGTATGAAGCAGTGAAGTGTTTGGAGAGTAACGGAGATGAACAGAAAATAAACAGTATTTGATTATTAATACACGGTCAATTAAAGTGCTAAACAAGTAGTAGCCATAACTATAGAAGAATTTTCGGTTTTTATAATTTCTGGAAAGAAAAAAGAGCCATATAATATTTAAATTTTCGATACGGAAAGTGAATTTAGGGTGATATTAGGATGGAAATCATGTAGGAAGTAAGTGATAAAATACGCCTATTGAGAGAAGAGGAGAAGTGAATGAGCTATGAGTCAGTGGACACTTCTTTTTAGTTCCTTTTAGTTCATTTTGCACGTTGTGCTCTAATAGAATGTCTCATCTTTGTGATTTCTACCATTACGCCACTTCCGATTAAATTTCCCGCCAAGAAATTATCATAGTCCAGAGGATGGAGAAGATTGCAGTGATTTAGGTTGGAGAAAGGTAAGAGGATACCGAACAACATTTTGAATAGGTTATTTGCCTTCTTTATTTCCCTACTTGCATTAGAGAAATTCTATTTATTGGCTGGTATCCCAAATGTTGTCTTAATAGCTGACATATGTATGCAGTTGTGAAGTAGAACTATAGGAGCTAAACAGATTTAAAATCTCCCTATTATGATAAATTGATATTTCATTTAAACACTTATGGTGTTTGTTTGGAGACAAGTTTCATTTGATCTATAGAAAAAACTAACTGAAGAGAACTTATCAACGATTACAATTTGCTATTTTTAAAACTCTAAGAGTAACTATCGCTTAAATAAAATTTTTTGCTGATTACTATTTAGTAACTATGATTAATGTGCTGAAATAGATTTTTCAACGCATATATAACCAGCAATTTCAAGAATATCTTAATTAAACCTTGTCACTGCTTAATTTTGTATTCATTTCCAATTTCTTTTTTAGCAGTTATTTTTCGAGGTATATTGTCGAGAAGTCTATATGCTCTTCTCTTCTGTAACGGCCATACTTCGGAGGACTCAGAAGGCAAAAGTGCACGGTTGGTAAATCACAACTTTTCCAGGAGATTACTAAGATTTATAGCTTAGCTTAGGATTGCAAATAGGTTTGCAACGAACGCATGATGAGAAGCAACGTTGTTCTAATAACGTTAGATGTACAAATGCACGACGGAGATTGTAAAAAAGTCCATACGTCTTTCCTAAAAATTAGTTGACAGCTCCAGCGAAAGCTATTCATCATTTAAGGAGCCTATAATTATTTAAGTCAAACAAGTGTATGATGTTATTTGTGATAACACACTAACGTTACTAACCAAGAATGGCCTGTCAGACTTTTCAGATACTCGTTTTCTGCTACCACTAGACTCAACCAAAATAAGCCTTGAATTCTCATTCCCTGTAGTGAGAAAAAATGCTCCCATAAAATAGCATTTGATTTAAGCATATAGAGGAAATCAAATTAAGTTGTGTACTAATTTGGTTTTATTTTTTGAAATATTTTAGAAATTATCTCTAGATGCAAATATGATTTTTTATAATTAATCTACAAATTAAATAAAAGCAAGATGAGAATTATACTGTAATTAGACTTTAGCAGCATGGTTTTTGCCAATATTTCATGCAGCTGTATCCCATATGTGGTTCAGTACCAAGATCTAAGAGGTAGAAGAGCTACAAATTGGTTTTGGAGTGACTTTAGAGTGGTGTGAGAATGAATTTAGTTCTTTAATTTGCTGAGTCAGATGATTATTTATAGCAGTTGCACCCAATCCATGGTGTAAAAATAAAACCACGATATGAGTTATTAGTGTATATAATATAACATGCTTAATTTGTGGCTATTACTTATAATTTAAGACACCTTTGATGGATATTTAGGCTTCTATATTTGTCCTACATTTGCAACAATTAAGCACTAAAAATAATCTTTGCAATTAGTTACAGCCTCTTAGTAGCTAGTCATGTTTAGCAAAAGGGCAATAAAACACTTAGGTAAGCATAAAGTCAAAAGAGCAAAACAGGGAAGTAAATATTATATTAATCTATTTTCTAGGTTAAAACAATAGCTGAAAACCAAGATATTTGTCACACCTAGGTGAATTATAAAAGTTTTATAGGATATAATTGAGACTAGTCAGTATAATGTAATATTATACAATAAGTGAGAAAGATAGGAATTTGATAAATAGTTATTAACTGACTTTTATCTCCATAAAACTCGCTTCCTCTCCTTGAAAATCGTGAAGATCTAGTCGAATCAAACCGACGGGAAAACATTCTTGTTCTTCAAAAAATGAGATATGATTTAGCAGAGAGAATGCTCTGAACCAGAGGATTTCATACTCAGTTCAAATTCAGAAAAGGGGAGTGGCTTGGGTGGTGCGGCGAAACTCATAACGACATCCATTTACTATTGACGAGAGACGCCATTGACAAAAACCAGAACATATTATACTTGTTCTTGAGGTTGATATTGCTAAGGTTTTTAGGAAACTTTATCCTTTTATTTATTTGTGGTGTAAGCGATCCGAGGCATTATAATGGGTGAGTTTGAGCTATTTCAGTTATTGCATTATCCAGAATTCTGATTTCTAATCTCTTCCACAAGCAGTAATAGCCCACATAAAAGACGTAAATTTGACTGAAATTAAATGACAGTCTTACCTCTTTTTTGCAAAACATTGTCACAATGAAGTAAGCCCATAAATTAGAAGGGAACTTTTGGATATTTATGAACATAATAAATTCTTAGAGATAGGGCATAGAAAAATGTAAAGGAAAGAAAATGGCAAAGTGTATGAGTAGAGAAGTTTGCAACATTTAAAAAAAAGGCTGTAACTCACAGTAATTCGACTATTAATGGAATGCTCACAACTCCTTTTTCACGTATCTTTGAATGACGATGGTAGAGACGATCAGATACATGCCAACTACGATTTCAACTGCTGACGAATATATCTCTTAAGAGATGTTTTATTGTCCTTAAAAAGCACGTGCATATGGTACATAATAAATTGGCCCCGCCTAATTGTGAACATTATACATTGTTAAAGCACTCCATTAAACGTGATTCAAAAATATAAGCACTTTTAGCTGAGAGCACTTGAAACACAGCGCTTGGTTAAACGCACACTTTTCGCGCTTTTCGACGCGTCTCACTGTCCCTCCTCGCATCCGAACTAACAGCACACTGCTCTAGTAGTTTATACTACTTATTAATTGCAAAAAATACTCATGTCTGATAATGAGCAACGGAAGTATACGCATTTGACAACTATGAGAGAAAAAGCATGAGTGAAAAAGTGATGAATAATTAGAGGAACAGAGTGATCAATGACATCTTTAATTGACTGCACTGATTTAACTGCGAAAAAAACTATTCGAAGCAATAAACAGCAAAAATTAGATGAACAGGTTGACTAAAACAAAGCTCCAATCGGTCCTCTAGTAACATAATTGCAGGGAGAAACCAAGCAGTGTCTTGGAGAAATAATTGCATTTTCGTACCTAACAAAAAACGTGAGATGCTGAAATTTATGCATGAAGAAAATTGAAATAAAAACGTTAGATACTTACCTCGAAGATGACTAACTGTCTATTATATTGCCCATATTTGACGGCGCAATCGTTTTAAAGTTGCCATAAATTATTCATCAAAATGTAGCTCATATACCGTATTTAGGAATAAATCTTTGTTAATTAGATGCTGTTTCTGATATGAATGAAATTGTATTTCATAATTTTAATGAAAGGTGATGAAGGAAATCACTTAGATAATTGGTGATATGATGTTCACAACGTAAAATTTGCGAAATGGCATAAGATAAATCGTCTCAGAGCCACAGGAATGCAACCAATCACATTCACTTAAAACGATGATGTCATCTGCAATAAATCGGAACTAATACAGTAAAGCGGAACAAGTGGCTTCCGAGCATATGTATTGCGGCAACGAATGAGCATATTGGAACCATTCTTTGTGGATTCGGAGATGACTGAAAACTACGTGGTTGCCAGAACAAGCTCAGTGTAATCATAAAGAATGGAAAATGTTTAGTACCCTTTTCTTTTTTTTCTAGTTCTTTATATATTAAAGGAACCAGAAAATAGCCACTGTTTATGAAGCAAGAGTATCTTGAGTAACAACAATATTAAAAATCAGATGTTTAAATGTTTATAAATCGGGATTGATTGAATCATCCCGACTTCACAATAATGCCATACTTAGAGAATACTCAGATACAATGCCAGTGAAATTAATGTATTATAACAAGAGAAGCATCCGTTTAGTTAAGCCATTATAACACTTCAACACAGGGTACATACAAATAAAATAAAAGCTAAATTAGGCCATATTTTCTAATGAGTAGTCAGTACAGTAAAACAGTCTACTATTCATTGAAATTGAACTTCTTATCGTGAGTTTCTCCAGGATACTCAATCTGAAGATTAATTCGTCCGAAGTCGTACACCTGTGATCAGGTAGCTCTCATTATAGATAAAATGCAGCAATTAAATAAAATATGTTAATTGCATTTGTAAATAAAACTCAGTCTTACAAAGTACAGACTTACTATTTCGTTCAACAAGATTTAATGCATCTTCATTAAATTCATGTTGTAATTATTAATCATATTTATATATGAGTAAGTTAATAACTAACAGCGCCCTCTTAAAACTTTAAAGTAGTTTTTAGATGTGTATTTCATCGTTACCAATGATATTTCGCTAACATGTGGAAATTTTATCCCACCTTGCGTGGCTTGGTCCCCAGTGTTACGTATTCTTCTGGCAGCCGAATTGCCCACCGCTTGTACCCTAACTGGAAGTTGCGACGTAAAAAAATAAGCTAGTTTTATGCATATTCCTTGCAGTATTGTTTTCATCCTCGTTAGGCTTCTATTTTCTTTCATTTTCGGTTCTATCCCACATATTTTAAAATTCAAGCAACAACGTTCTTATATAACGATTTCTTCAATCTCAATAAAGCTATTGCATTAGTCATGCATCTCTCAAAATTTTTATATTTTAAATATAAGCGCGAGAGATACGCCAGAAATTCTTAGTATGTGAAATAATGTTATAAAATTTCTCACATTTGCTGATTGCTTCTCATCCATGTCACAATTATGGTGAAATGTTACATAGGGCTCTATTTCAGTTTGTGTAGGTGGGAAGGAAGCCGTGTTTCCCTCCAGATGAAATTGTCCCGTGATGTATGTTTGTTTTTGATCAAGCAGTTGAGAAAGATCTAACAATTAAGTTTTAAATCCAATTTTAATTCCTTAGTAAAATGTGCTGTATAGTTATTTTATCTGAAAAGTCGTTAACAGCTAATATATAAACATAACCACACTCGATTGTTGTAAAATCTAATATTTAAGACAATCATCATTCACTAAATATCGCATCACTTCTTAGTGTTCTTTATTTAAAAAGATTTATATTTACATGCACCACAGTGTTAAAATTGTATAGTTAGAACAGTGTTCCGCCACTTGATAAACTATGGTGAAACGAGAATCACTTTGAAAACAACCCTAATTAGCCGATAAGAGTAAAAAAATTAGTAGAGGAACTACTTCAGTCATTGGGATCACAATTAACTTCTTTAAACTTGCCATCAATGTTTCCTTTCTGGTAAGTTCTAAACAGTCGAATTTTCGCACCCTCGAGTGGTTTATTCCCACAATACAAAGTGCCTTTTATGGCCATAGTCCTAAAATCCACCTTTTATATAACTGAGGTTTTTAGAGAGGTATTGATAAATAATGTTCAATGAATGATAATAAAGAAGATTATTAATAGTGGTAACAGTTTAATTATTTAATATAAGCAATATGAAACATGGATGCTAGGAGATATTGACAAAAATGGTCACAACAAAATAGCGGATAAAATTTACCTGTTTGCAACATTAGACGGGATATCGAGATCGTTAGAACCATAATTTGGAATAACCATAACAAACGCAAAAAGCGCCAGCTGCAGTGACGTGAACATGCCTAACACCGGAAACTAGTGAAAAAAAATGAACTAAACAAATAATTCAAATAGTAAGGACAACAATAGTGAGTTTTAAGCTTGCAATAATAAAACATTAAAACATTTCCTGAACAAGCGCTTTTCAGACTCAAATTCATTTATCAATGTTTACTTCTTCTCACTACTGATAACATCGTAATAAATGCCATTATGTTATTATTATTCTTTAATTTCTGTTTGGTAGCCCTTAACACAATCAAAAGTTTAGAAATTCATTTGGTTCTAACAATTTAATATAACAACAATAATTCATCTAGAAAACTCATTCAACATTCGACAAATTCAAAATACCATAATACATAACTACCCTATACAAAACATCAAAGTTTGCTAGAATGTCAACTTCCAAAAATAGAATAAAATCTAGTTTTAAAATCACAGCAAACTTTAAATAATAACCACCAGGTCAAGAAAAAGCAGGATATCACCGGGCACTACCGGAAAGTATAAAAGCAACAGGAAAATGCTTGGAAATGCAGAATTGACTATAGAATGAGATGAAGCACAGACTAGCTAAAGGAAACAGTAACGATCAAGAACCTATAATATAATGTAGAGCAAAGATCTCAATACCATCTAATATAATCTATAGGCGAATTCACCAACAACTACAAGTCATTTAGAAAACAGAATCAAAATGGGTCCTGAGTGGAAAAGCGAATCATCCTGATAGGATCTGATCGTAAGAAAGAGGCACTGGGACGGGAATACTATGACAGACTGCACGAGAATACGCATCGGGTGAGGAGCAAAAAATCACCGAAAAGCGATTAAAGACCAAAAGAGAAACAAAAAACTACATACAACGAAATAATTCGAAGATATTTGTATACGAATGTTATTAACAAATATATCCACTGGATTTGGGAAGTGATAATCGATACATGAGACTGTAAAATAATTTGAGAAAAGTTTAAACCAGAATATACCCTGGGCAATTTATACTTCACCATTCGTTTCGACGGGTTCACAATTGGGTTCGATTGAAGTTGAAAGAGTCGTTGAAACACCTTGCAAAGCCTATAAATACATGAAAGAGATTCTTAACAATAAAAACATAGTATGTCACACAAGTGCAGTAAATAGTTTTTTTTTGATAAACATCACTACCTTAAGAGAAGTCATGAGAACGCTATCCGTAGTTTCTGGTTCATCACTTCGACGTAATTTCTGACGACGATTACAAAACCATACGCGTACTACCTGGAATTGGTATACATAATAAAATTACTAATGTTAAATAGACGTACATCTAAAATATAAGCATAAAATCATAAATAAGTTTACTCTCACATATATAACAGACCTACTTGGATACGGAATGTTGAGTAGTTTCCGAATTTGCAACTTATTATCTAATAATCTAATCAACCCACATCTCTCTCCAATTCTAGAATGTTTGCAATCTCTGTCATCTTTTCATGGTCCGGTCTTGGGTTTAAAGAAAAGTATGCATCGAGAGCAGTTCGCTGATATATCATATACTCAACCAGTTCCTTTCACCAAATTGTAATATGTTTAATTGAGAATAATAGCATATTCTAAAAAACCTGCGACATGTCAAGATTTGTCCTCTTCCTCCGTCTTTTGATATGAGGTTCCAACCGTGTTGATCCTTCTGAAATATCGACGACTGCTGGCTGAAATAGAAAATATAACCTTCATATATGTTTAAAATACTCAAGTCTAATTATATATATATATATATATAATCTCACAATATTAACTAGCCAATGCATTACTGTATACACCTGCTGTTTAGGAGTGCCCTTATCAAGAAGATCGTTAAGTGATGCCCCGCTTGCAATAGCTGCTTCAGCATCAGCTAGCCATTCCTTTAGAAGCGGTCGTAACTTACACATATTTTTGAATGACAAATTAAGTGCCTGAAATACACTCATCAAAAATTAATGACCATGTCTTTCTAATAGCGTTACTGTCACACCTCAAATCGAGAAATTGTTGTCTGGGAAAAATCAGTGCCATATCGTCGTCCTAATGCTACGCCAACATCACCTTGTGTAAATCCTACAAGAAAGTTACTTTTAACTTTTACAGTACGTTAAGTTATACAATCCTTGAAAATCAAACACTAAAACCTCATTGTTATAAATACATCCTGTTTTAGCAATTTTCCTCCAGAGTAAACTATTTAACATATAATGAATTCAGTTAAACACACCAAACTTAATTCTTTGCTTTTTGAACATCTGAGCAAAGTTTTCAAGGTCGTCCAAGTCGATACGCTCTTCTTTAGTGATGGTTGATGCTGCCTGTCGCATAACCTAAAAAAATGGCTGCAAATTTTAAAGAGAACAGAAAAACTAACATTGTATGTTCAAAATACACCTTCAACCCACTTCCTTATTTCCTTCAAATAATTTCCTCTTTGTAGAAGCTCTAACTGCGTTAGATGCCGATATGGTGGGAGGCGGGCTGCTATTCATACGGTCCTTAAAACTCTTAATATGAATCATATAATAGGAAATAACTCCATTATCTTCTATTATGTGATTGTCGTAAAACATTCATAGGATAAAATACTCACGTCTACAGAACCATCCATCTTAGACAGACCTTGCAGCAATGCCATGTTGATACTAGCATTTGAAACGGGAGTGGCATGATTACCTTGAAAAACGGTTTTTTTTAACATCATAAACATATCGAAGCACTATATTACTAATTATCCCACTTTCGAGCCAGTAATTCATTATAGGAGAATACACTAGAAAACCACCAAACAAATTAAGAAATAGCATTAACCCTTTAAACCAATTAATGTATCTACCCATAACCATTCCTCCAGCAAGAACGGCAGCCTGCATGAAACCCTCTGGTGAGATTGTATCTGGGAAAAATGGAGGCATACCGGACATTATGGTGGTCAATGGTGGCTCGGACGAGCAACTTGCTGCAATAAGAAGTACTACGAATTCTTAATTCCTCCAAAATACAAACTTCTAATAATGTTCACGACAGTATTAGTATACTAAAGGGATAAATAAGTAAAGACGACTATTTGAGAATTATAATAGTATTTATAGCTCATACCTTAAATAAAATCAAGTGAGATATGATTTTAATACTACATGATATCTAATATTTGTTAAAGCTAATCAATACTCATAAATCAAAACTTCAGCTATTTGAAATTCAAAGGAATCGAAAGTAAGATAACATATCTTCAAACATTCAATTTCCGTGCGCGCGTGTCATACCCGCCAAATTCAAACATGTAACTCCATGGGTGGTCCATAAACACTCCCATTTTTCGAATTGGCGCATCAAATTAGACAGACCAATTATATTTGGAGTGGAGTAATTTTGGTCTTTTTTGTTATTCATTAACACTGATTCTACAATTACTTTGTTCATAATTATATCCCGTCTAATTTGTATTATTAGTTATTAGCACTAGATTTATTCACTACTCTTAACAAAGATTCCTAATAATAGTTCGACGTAATATTCGTGTATTTTGTTAATAGAACTTATATTTAATAAATGGTGAAATTTATGCTTCTATAGGAAAATAATAATCGATGGTTATACATTATGGCACTACAGGATTATATGTAATCCTTGCAGTAAGTTATCTTGGTAGCTGAAAAAATTATCAAACCACTACCCACCAGATGCTGCTGCTAAAAGTGATTGTACTGCATCCTGGAAAGATATTGACTGCAGTCCGGGTTGACTTGTTGCCAGTATCTCATTGAATCTACGCATCATTTCGGCCTGATCCATTTCAATTGAAGATCTTGATGCCACAGGCTGCTGGTCTTCAGTATCGCTGAAGTACTAATTTTTATGAGGTAGGAGCATAAAATTAGTTAATATAGCATGATTTTGTGACGATTTACTTTTTCTGTATAATATTTACACGCAAGCAAACCGAAGGAATTTGAGACTTTAGCATAGCAAGGACAATTTTCTAGTGTACTCCTTTAGTTTATAAGTAGTTTATTACTTAAAAAATCCAGGTTTTTAAAGCTATTCAAATAATATGAATGTAAATCTCAGCGTCACAGTTTTATAAATATTTAACACGGGACAGTGGCAACTGACAATAGGGAGGACGCGAGAGATGTACATGCATAAACCCTGAATAATTGCACTGATCCGATTACACAATAACACCCTCACACTATCAGCCGGCTAACACCGTAAAATATGCACAAATCGCAATAGTTTTACAATTAGTTAAAGCTTATGCATTGATCAAACTACATGAATAATTTCTGCGTTTTTTTCCATTATAGTTAGGAATTGTATCGAGGTACAAGTAAAATAGCAATTAGAGCATTCTAAGAGACTTTGACATACAAGAACATTGATTGAGGCAGATAAGCTCTTGAACACTCATATCCCATATTCTATTAAAATGGCATTGCTCTTTATCATCCGGACTTAAGATCAATATTGTGCAATGAATGAAATCAATGATTATTAAAAGCTAAATTTAAACGACATTATCGGGATTAAAATTAACCCTTCGTACAGTTCATCCTTGACTGTTACTGGTTGTGTAGGATCAGGCGGACATTCGCTCTGGGGTGCATCTGCGAATGGCTTGCCCATGCTATGATGCTCCACCGCTGCACTAGGCTCACTTTCACACTGAAATAATAACCCTTTAATAGGAATATTATGGAAATATTTTAATAGCGTATTATGCGCATAAACATACTCTTTAGTACATTAAGCAGACATCTTAAAAGATTTTGATCGATATAATAAACAAGACTGTTTGTGACGGAAATATAGCGGCTAAATAAAACTGATTAACCAAAACTACATTTAAAAAGAATGATATGACATAATATACTACAGGATAATAACTGTCGGTTGTACTTTTTCTAACTAGGCGGCGGCATGCAAATGCGGCCGGCTCGTTGGGCGCGGCTGATTATGCAAAAGCGCATATCGATTCGACACAACAAACGGCTGTCAACCACCGCGCGCCATTCGAATACCGGGTTAATTGGTAGGCGGTCATGACATGCGCGAATACTTGGCGCGCAATGGCATCTTAGTGACGATAGGTGAAGCGTTACGGCTAGTTATAAAGATTCGTAAATACTATACTATACTATATAATAAGGAAAAAAGTGATGAGTGTCTTCAACCACAGAGTGAGGTTTAAGAACTCAGTACATAAATCTACGTAGAAGTTATATTATATCGTACCTTAAAAATAATTGTAAAAAACCATGAGAAACGGAGGTATATTAGTACGTCCTCCTAAGTCAAACAGCCGAATAAAAACTAACTTTCTCGATGATTCGCTTCACTGGCTTGCTCTTTCTTTTACTGGAGCCAGTAGGAGTAGGGCTAACTCGGACAGAATGAATGAACGTTGGATCGACTCCTGAATTACTCAACCAAAATATAAAAAAGAAATCTAGTCTACCATTATGATTAGTAGATATCACATATCTATCACTAATTTGGATTCTATATTGCAAAATATATAAGTAAATGTGAATATAGTGAATACGAATTAAAGCTTAAATAAGAAATTTCATATTTAATCCACTAGTTATATGCATATATCTTCTTAACATTTCCGTCATTTCGTAAATATCAAGAAATTATTTATAGTAATAATGCCACAAACCTTGAATGTTTATTTTTTCATAGCTCGTCTGATCCATAATGATTTCATCAGCCTAAAATAGTTACATTAAGCCTACAATAGATGGCTATTCGTATTTCTAAACAAGGTGAACCTATTCTAGGAATGTAAATTGTTTCCGGATTCTTCCCGTTATTAAATCAAGCTATAAACAGCTAAACAGTTGTTTAACGCCTCAGTTTTTTATTGTCATGTTTGCTACGTTATGCAAGATATATGTAAAGTCAATTAGTGTCCATTTTCTTTAAACGGTACATCGAAATCGAGCTAATGATGTAGAAAAAGAAATTTGCGTAACTCTTAAATGAGAAAAAAGCTGAAGAACTCTCTCTGAGTACTAAATATATATAAGAAATCAAGAGATATTAATTGACCACAGTTCAAAGAAATTTTAAACCATCAATTCCATCCTTCATCTATGGATATGATAACTAAAAACATTTTTGCTCATAATTAATTAATTAATACTATATCTATGCGAGAAAAAAGGATAAGACTTTTAACAAAGGCTTTCCCAACTGCAAGAGAAACGCATAAACGGTTAGTATTTCGATACACGATACGTTACTTTCAAAAAATAAACCAGACTAATACTGCAATTAACTAAATTTTACAAATGTCTATTAGTGAATCTAAATATATTAAAAGTCACATTTGTAGGAATTAAAGGTATATAAAAACTTGAGATAAGTAATATAAGTAAAATTCCCTTCTGTATGTTAGTGAGAACCCTAACTACCTTTCTACTCATTAGTTTTAAGAAAATTACATGATGGATTTCTTCTTTAAAACATCATGGATGTACATAATTTCATTTATATTACCGTCATTTATGAATAGTAACATAAAAATCTAAAAAACGGAAAAAATCTAACCAGTTTATAAATTATTTAAGTGACTCGTGTACTAATTCCATTAGGATTTTGCCACTTGCACTGCTCAGACAGACAGAATAGTGTCCACTCTCACCTTTACAAAACATATCCATAGAAGCTGAGTGAAACATGTACGATTGTTCGCCAATTATTCCCTTCACTCTTTCATTCTAAAGCCTCCGTAAAATCTGGAACACTTCATAAGTGCTAAATTAAACAGTCACTAAAAACCTTCAAATTATAAAGCAACATTATACTTCCGAACAGTCATAACTATTAAATCTCTGACTATACTATGCGAACAATAATGTGATTACAAATAAAAATCGTCTCTAATGGGATTTGTGTAAACTTCGCATAACGTTAACGCCATTATCTAACAATAGAACAGATGGCTCAAACAAAGTATTTCATTAAGTTAAAACAAGGATAGTAGACAGGTAAAATTTTAGTGATATTCCTATTTAGCAGTGATTAAAATGAGTGATTATGCAAATCATAACAGCAATAAGCACATGTCCATTCTAAACAGTTCAAATTATACAATATGTACTTCAATAAACCAGGTTTCTTCCCCTCGAAAAGCCTAATGTGAGAATGTTACTGTCGTTAAACAGATTTGAATAAAGCAGAAATTAATGGCAATTTTTAATATTTCTAAATAGTATTAATTTATATTCTCTACCATTGTCATCAACAAAATATTGATGTTTTTTCGGAGAAACGCAAAATTTTCAATAAACTGGCTGGTCGATAACAGTTGTTTGTTAATGATTGCAATACTTACATTGGCCTATCGAAGTACACATATAAGGAAACTAAAAACGCAAACGAGCCTTGAAATAAATACCATTACTTACTTTTTAGTCATATATCATAATAAATTAGAATTTAATGCATTGCATAACAACGGACTGATGCTAACTGGTGAAAGCAGTACAGTTTTGAAATAGTCAAACTCCTATGAATCTATTCGATTTTTCTAAGACACCTAACTAACTAGCTATACTCCAGGGACTAACCTTTTCCTTAACAAGATCACGTCATATCTCCGAGTTTCGCATTTCTGTAAGGTTCACATTGTAATAATGCGAATGTCAACGTGCGAGATTACCGTAACCACTGGGTTCATTAATTATCGATAACTTACCTAGCAAATAGGTTTCTTTAAAACTCTAGTTCCACTATATTATCTTCCTCTTATTTCTATGATTAGAGAGTAAAAAATATATTCTGTCATTGAAGTACAAGATCACTAACGGTATATATTCTATTGAGGTATCTCTGTTTACTAATTTTTCAAGTGACACGCATCTCTATCGTGTACAGATATACCATGAAAGGAGTGCAAAAAATTTAAGTCTAGGGACGCTATGAGTTAAATAGTATAAAGAAGTAAACGTGATATTATGTTACATGCTATATGCATTTACTAGTCCAAACGAAACGACAGTTTCCTCATCGTATATAGTTCAGTGGTAAAATAATAGTGAAACTTGTCTCATTGCTGTTAATAGGGATTGCAATGTTCACTACTATTAGTGAGATAAACATCTTGTGTGCCTATGGCACTAGATGCGATTTGTTTAGTACAACAGTAGACGCAGTAAAATGCATTAAGTAGGAGTAAGATGGTTTATGACGTAATTTTTCAAAAATGCATGCTTTCGTACTATATCGCAACGAAATATACCCGTTTTTGTTATTAATTTATATATAGAAAAAAGTTGAAGATATAACTATTGGCTTCTGTTGGGGTTAACAAAATTAATGAAAAAAATATTCTCATATAGTGGTTTCTATTACCTACCTATTGTAAGTCTTCAGTAGAAACGGTGATAGTGACCCAGTTGAAACTGCTATTACGTAACGGAGAAGCGGGCATTTATCAATATGTCAATAAGCATATATGCATATCAAATCAGAGATAACAACGCCGACTGCACTAAATCGTACTGTTTGCCATTGGCAAGGGACTTCGCCCTAAGCGCTATATTATAACAACACAAATATAAAATGGAACAGGAAATTAAATGACATACTTTAGAAACTTCAGATATAGTACATATTTATAGTTAATTATTGGAAATTAATAGCGTGAACATAGGAGTAAAGAGTGAGCGAACTAAATAAGGTATCCATTTGGAATGCTACAGTGGAGAAACTGAATAGAGGTTATAAGGACTATACCACTACATGATTCACGGATAGAAGAACTGAATATGCCAAAGATTAGATGAAAATCACCTGGCAACTGTTCTTACATCGAGTTTTCTCTCTCAAAATATGTTTATGCAAAGTGAGGAGTGATTTGTGGAGCCACATGCAGTCGACAGCCCCTCGCATTACACTATCATTCATTACCTAATCCTGCACGATTATACGAATCACGAGCCGCCCTCTGTTCTCACTTGAGAAATAACACGAAATTGATCTCTCCAATCAATAATTGATAGAACGAATAGTGCGATACAGTTATGGGGATACGATCTATCTATTAAAGAGAGTACAATAATTCAGTATTAAGGTTGCGAGAAAGACTGGTGGATAGATGTAAAAATTAGCTGATGGTCGTTGGATGTGAGTGGCTATGATATCAATCAAAACTGTCTATGGACTGTTAATCGAATGCTATTAGACGCATGTTAAGATGTGAATACGATAACAATTTTATGTGTGGATTAAGGTGAGGAACTAGTGTGAAAGAATAGTGGTATATGGAGTTGTGTGAGAGATTATTGAGAAGTTATTTTTCTGTGGTTTCGCCGGAAAAGTTGGGCCGGTGGATAGCCAAAATGGAATGGCGCTTCCGGAGGATGTAGTTTTGCATATTAGATGGGGATATGCAGTGCATTTGCCTATGCAAGCGAAAGAATGCTCAAAGTCAATGGCGCTATGAATAATCACAATGAAACGGGCCTGATGCACATGAGGAAAGAGGAGAACATGACGGTCACTCGGTTAGTTGTTAATGAGATCTGTTTTAATCGATTCTATTGTGCTGTTTAAGACAGCTGGCATGGAAACTCCAGTTTTTGACAGCATTACGTTCCTTATCTTCTAAGTACATAAATCCTGTGAAGATGTGTACATTATCTTAGATCACATCTATTACAACATACTTAATAATAATTCCAAGACCTGTTCATTGCGCACATCACATTGATTATATTGAAGTGGCTAATGATCCATGATTTATTTATATTATATGAGAGATTCTGTTTGTTTGAAAATGATCTTTGTTGAATAATCTATGCAATAGAATGAACGATTATCGATGAGTCTAGAACGTTACGAAATAGGGTATAATAGCAGTTAGGAAAAATAGCTAACTAATCATGTGATATGTAAAACTTCGAAATACAGCCAGCGAACCATGTCAGATGATAAAATTGGGCTGTGTGTACATGAGTAAACCATTAAATAAATAGCTGCTGAATACGGATTATCTCTCTGGTAGTTATATTTTGAGTTTAACAAGATCTATTCAGCGTTTATAACTTATTGATTAAATCACGGAAGGTAACAAGTTCACTGAATACTCATTAATCACTAGCGACGTGACTACCAGACATGGAGCAAAGAGGGCAAACATTGTCTACATGGTAGTATTGTAAGGCATACTATACAATAGAAATAATCACTGCATAAATGTAAAATATGCTCTCAAGCGGTATTGATGGAGTGTTTTGGATAGTAAATTCATTTTTAGGAGTGATTTAATGGATGTAAGAGTTCATTGAGGAATAAATGCTATCAAAGGGTAGATGAGTGAGAGGAGGTGGAAAGAAAAGAGAGGAAATAAATGAAGATTAGATGACAATGTGTGTAGAAGAGGAAAGAGGATGTCAGGAAAAAAGCGAAGGTGAGTACGTACTTTAACTACGTGGTAGTAACGAAGGAAATGCCTGATCTGCGATGTCGGCTATCCCAGCAGGTCTGCGTCTAATTAACTGCTAGTTGCGTACGGTGTGCAGCGGTGTATGGATTGATTGGGGGCTGGCTTCGTTTACATATAGGCAGGCACAGTGGAGTCTCGATAAACACAAAATTATACGGCGATCGAGCGCCGCTCTATTTGCATACCGGCTGTCGCGAATTCGCAAGACAAATTATGCAATTGCGCGTCTCCTGGAAAGCACCACCGTCTGCTTCTGTGTCCTCCCACGACCCAACAATACTTGCCAAAATCCAGCAGTATCCCGGCAGAATCTCGTTCGACTGCAATGTTCAGTTTAACAAGAATAGCAAATGATATCACTGTAGTGATTGCTAGAAAAGATATCATCACTATCCAAACGACAACAATATATGTGAATTTAATTGGTGGAGGATTGTAAAGAATTACCAATTTCAAGATCGAGTTTTCGTTGAAATCAATCAATCACTTATTGCGCCTACAAAGTTAAAACAATAATAGTCCTACAATAGATTTACGCTAGACACAGAACAAAGGATATATAAGGCAACGCTGTTAAAGGAAAACACGAAATATTTCACTAAATTTTTGTATATTAGGAGTAATATATTATTCAGCTAATTTTATATGATGAAGCTAGGAGCTTTAGGTCTTTATAGGCTTTATTTCCAACGTTTCACTATTATTTACGACGTCAGAAAATAATCGTCATTTCTAATCCGAGTACATATTTAAGAACATATAAGAATATATTTGAATAAATATTAACATGGATATTTACACGTATTTACAAAAAACTCAACTTCTTATTTGTTTTTCATAATTCGTGATACCTACTCTATCAGGATTGGGTAAATATTAGTGTTTTTAAGCATGACCATTTCAGTGCTGATTGAATGGAACACTACACTGGAATTTCAGCGAAATATGTTCACATGAGGAAATGAATTTACTTAAATGTTCTGCAATAGCGATTTGACAGAGAAAAATAACGAGCTGAGAATGAGGCTGATTAGTGCTCATTTTCATATATGAGGAAGAACTGAATTTTGTAGAGCCTTTGTATAATATAAATTTAAACTATTGCTTATGTGATGTTTATTCATTAACAATTGCATTTTTTGAAACAGTATAATCTAAGATCGATTGTGGAAATGCGTAACGTATTGTACTTTTCATCAATAAGTCTTTTAAAGGGAAATTAGTAAAATATACAGTTTCTTTTAATATCAGAATTAACTTTATGGTTCAGTAGCATGTATTATTAAGAAAAATAGAAAGATTCTTGAAAACTGATAAAATATGCCACAGACAATATCAGCTGTATGTGAACTATAATTTAGAGAATATTGCGTCCTCTTTTTCTTTAAATGCCTGGGATAAATGGGAATAACGGTTTTTAGCACTAGGGACTGCGACATGCAACAGTATTAATGAGGCTCGTTAAATTTTTTTGCGTAGTGTATATGCATAAATGATAGGAGCAGAAATCTCTGAAGCAGTAGAAGTTGAAGAGAAGTTCGAATACAATCAAATCAATAGTCAAATGCGGGCTAATGGACGGCAAGTGTAGGCCAGAACTGGTTGCCAATTTGCATGTGCATTTCTTCCCAAATTAATCAATTTCGGCGCTGGCTCACCTTTCTTTCGATCACCTATCAATACAAAAGGGACGTGAATAGGGAAATTCAGTGGTATTCGAGAACCTTTCGAAGTACACGAGTGCGAAAAGTTTAGACAGAAGGGTAAACAAGTATAATCACCCTTAGTAACAGTGATTCTTAATCTCAGTAAGTTAGTGTTTTGTGATAAACCGGTTTAGTACTATGCAAGCATTTCATGCCCAGCTAGCTAATCAATCCAGTGTTGTTATTCAGAAAAGTTACCTATCATTGATAGCCTAAATCCTGAAATGTCTCAAACCCCTAGTGTTGGCGAAAAATGAGTTGGTGTAATAGGCTAATGTCTAACGAGATGCTATGCTACAATTGGCGGTAGCGGAAAACTACACCATAAAGGTCATTGAAATATACTGATAAGCAGAGATCACTGGAAGAGATTTTATCAATATTGCTTAACCTATATTTACTATTATCACTTGCTTACTTCATTAATTCACTCGAGAAGTGGAGCCAGGCTTGCAACTGTTCGATTATCTTCCAACGCCAGCTGTTTGAGGGTGGACCAATTTTGACAGTTTTTGACTGGTGAGCCAATTTACCATAAATATGCAAGTGTGAATTGAAGTGACCTTGCATTAACTCCGCTCGCCCTTTCCGGCGAATCTTTACAATGGAATATGCGGGTCGAGTTTGGCATCTCTACAGGTAACAGCTGTAGGGTAGGTATTTACACTTATATTTAAAAATAAATCTAAGTATCAATAAAACAATCAATTCTACATCTGTTCAAGCAAATTTATATACCTATATCATACCATAATATTATAAATTGTTTAAATAGATGAAATACTGAAGGAAAATAAATAAATTATGAAACATGTTTATTGTAAAGAAATTTAATCACAATAGGTTGAGGCAATAATAATGAGCGGAGATCACTGCAGATATTGCTCGACTAGAGATCAGGGAGTGAGAAGCTGGTAGAGGTCGCGTTTTTTGAGAAGCGAAATGCGATAAATTTTCTTCATATGATTATTTACACAAACAGGCAAGGAATACATTTCCAACAATATAAATATGTACACTATATCTAAAAACATTGAATTTATCGTACCCTTTTTCCCAGGGATTGGAATTTCCTTTTCTCAAATTAAAAAAAGGGCAGATCACTGGAACATTCAAATTATATATGCTAAAAAAAGTGACTAGTTTAACAGTATATTTGAATCTACGACCTAGAATATAACGATACAATGACCTAAGAATCTCGTGTTCAATATTGTTAGGACATAAAAACAAGTAAAAATCCCACAGATGAAATTCTGATTTGTTTAGGATGAGATATGACTATTAAATGATCAGCTGCATTCGATATCATCATTCATAATGCAAAGACGTCAGTGCAGCAGTTGATTCTGTCATGGCCTCTTCAGCACTGTAATAAGGATTTGAAAAATAGACATGAATATTAGTTTTTATTTACGCAAGTGATTATAACAAAAAGAAGCAAAAAGAATTATTGTATTTACAACACCTTGTAGTTACTGATGTGGGAAACATTCCATCGCTACTTGATTCGCTTTTTTGACCAGGACTTATTGGTCCTTCTGATGATCTTCTACTTTCAAATGCTGTACTTTCGCTTAAAGTCGTTCCCTTCCGGCTTCCTTGGTATTTCTTTTGACGCGCCCGGGAATTCTATAGGAAAATGTTGCTTACTTATACGCCGATAAATATATATATATATATATATATATCTAAGATTAATCAAAGATAGTTATGTAAAGATATTCATTTAAATGCACTTCTAGACAGCTTTACTAGTAACTCAATGTTGTTGCCGTTTACTTCGATATTATCCAATTTTGATAAGCTATAGTTATATTAAGAATATTTTTATTAGGTATAAGTGAAACAAGGTTCTAAGCTTTGTTTTAGTACATATATTGAACAGAACCTGAAACCACACTTGAGTGACCCTCTTGCTGAGACCAGTCATATTGGCTATTCGCTCTAAGTCAGCTCCATCAGGATTACTATCTACTTGGAAATGTGCCTGAAACGCTTTTGATTTATAACTAAGTAATAATGTTCTATGTATCGGTTAGTAAACAAACATCAAGCGAAGTATAACCTGTAGGACACTCAGCTGTTCTTCGGCAAATGTTGTTCTCACTCTTTTGGTTTTTTGTTTTTGTTGACCACTACCTAAATACTATCTATAATAAAGCATTACTATATATTTAATTAATGGAATACATTCAACGAGAAAAGTACTTAATGAGTTCAAATACTTTACATATTTCATTTACCAAAAATATTACCTGTATCTCCTTCTACTAGTTCCACAAAATGTTGTTTGCAAAGAAGTCGGCTATCCTGAAGAGCGAACTCTTCACCAGTGCTGAGTTGTCTAGAAAGGATATTTTTATATTTTTCATACATTATGAACTTTGGTTACATCCAATATACAACATCTAAAACTGTCAAGGACAATAATAAAGAAATATTAAGCTTTTGAGTCTTAAAGAATATATTGTTTAGAAACAAAACATAATGAAGATTTAAAGATATAATCTTTTTTTTAAATTTATGACGGTTCAAATCAATTTTTAAGTTCTCTAATTTTAATCTTTAATGTTGATTAGTTGCGTTAAACTACAATGAATTTGGAATTTAACGATAAATAGTGACCTTATAGTTGCATTAGAAATAGGAGATAATACCGTTTACACTGATCACAGGCGAAGCAGGCAAGATGAAAAACAAGTGCCCTTGCCCTTCGAACCCAATCTGTGGACTGAATTATTCGCTCACAGGAGGCACACTTCGTTCCGAACTGCCTATAACACAATAAATATTAACTTTCAAATGCTGAGTACCTCTCTCATAGTATTTATATATCTAGTTAACATCATAATCAGCAAGTACTCAAGTGACTGAACCACTCTTCATCAGACTTCTCCTTCAAGCTCTTCTCATACCCTGGTTTCATATAAAGCTTCCCAGGACTCTTTGTCGTTTCTTTGTCTTTAACGTTTACCCTCTTCCCATCTAGGTTCGACTTCAAAGCTTAAATCGACTCCATCTGCCTCCCTTCTCCTTGACTCTTCCTGCTGTACTAATCCGTTTTCGGTGTCTTTTATCCACAAGTGTTTGCGTCGCCTCGCACCAATTACACAATTTGCATGTAGATCGACGACATGTTACAGACTTGGTTATAAAAATATGTGAGAGCTGCTACATAAACAACTTCAGGGTTAATGAAAATGCATTCGTATGTGGAGGATGTATTCGATAGTCAACTTCTGTTTATTTTTAGTGGTAATTAAAGTGCGTATAATTTTAATTTCAATTGGTTTAGAAACTCATCAAGAACAATTATTTAGTTACCACAGAAATAATGATAAGAGAACTAGAAAATTTAAATAAGATCTGCCAATGACAAGATCTATTTATGTTAGAAAACGCGGTTTTAAAATTTGGTTCTAGCTCTACTGCACTCATTAGGTTATTGTTACTAATCCTAAATCTGTTCGATATCGCGCAAATCGTATAATGACCGGTTGTACAGACATAATCGGGGCTACCGTAATGGTACATAATCAGGGTCTGTGACGCAATTAGATAGGCTGACAGATGCTTCCAGAAGGAACCGGCGGGAAATAAGAATATAATCATTAACTATAAAGTATTACTTACTTACTAAAAACATCTATATGAACTGATTTAAAGTATCGCCTAATCTGTATTTGAGAATGCGAATTTTAAATTTGCGTGCAGTATTGAAACCTAGACAATTGAATTTTTCAAGCTATTTAAAAAACTACGATAAATTAGTATTTAGTATATTTTGTTAATTTATTCAAATGTGTCCCTAGAGTATCGCCAGATGTCAAGAGACACCGACTTGAAGCAGTCGTAATGAGGTTAATTAGATGGCAACAGACTGTGGACTCAAGTTTCCAGTGTAGTCATGAGTTTTACAAATAGGAACATTCAAAAAAAGAAAAAATAGCATAATAGAAGTAGTGAACATAGGGAAGTGGAGGAACTACAAGAATATGCATATATACTGTGCTTAGTAGACACTGATTTGAAAGTAATAAGCACTATTGTGTGAAAGACATTACCCTGAAATTAAGAGTGCAACATTTCAGATTAATTGCTACACAGAGGAGTGTCAAACTTACAGTTTCAAAGAATAATTTAGATGATAAAGTCTAAGTATTAACCGACACGTAAAATATTCACCGTCCATAGCATCCTTTACAGAATGTGTTTCCTTCTTTGTAAAAGCATGTAGGCTGTGAGTGGAGAGGAATAGTACAGGAAGCACAGCAAAGACAACTTTCATGCCACGACCTAATATAGAAATATTAGATCATAATTAACAACCGATTAATACAATAATAAAATTGTGCTTGATAACATAGCAATTATTCAAATCTAAGCTAAAGTAGTTAAGCAATACTTCCCAATAGTTTACTTCATAACAAACCTTCCATTAACGGTTAATAGAGTTCTTTCTAGAATTGTCCCATCACAGCCTGTGCATACTTCAGCATCGAGCTAGAGCAGTTAGACAGTTATTTTAAAATCAAGTCAATAAAACCCTTCATGAATAAATATAAAAGATAACTTTAATATAAAATATGACAAAGATTAATGAAGTTATAACGGGAATTAAGACTAACGAATATTCTGAAAAATAAATATTCTTTTGTTACATTATCAGATATATGGGGAGACCTAACTTTTGCACTTCGTACACATACCGATAGCAACAATGATGTTTGATTTATAACAGATTTTTGCCTCTCGTCCAGAGCGCTTTAATTTTTACCCGCCAACGCAAAGTTAGTAAAAATGGTAGCATTCGCCAAAATGTATGCAATACATGATCACATAACTAATTTTATTTATAGTTCTTTAAGCCCTCTAAACTACTTTGCTGTAAATTGGATGTGATATACTGTAATATTGAATTCAATATATCATGAATCCACTGACGTAATTCTTTATTGTGAAGTCTAGAGAAGAGTATTGCTGGCAATGTAATTAGAAGCGATTCATGGTTTGGAAAGAATGCTCAAGAACACCAAAAGCGCTGGCGGAATTTTCAAAGTAAATAAAAAATCTAATCAAAACAGAGAAAACAGAATGGAGTGAGGAAAAATCAGTGTCATAGAAGTGGAAGTAGAAAATATTAAGCTTATAATATAAGTAAACCAGGTCCTGATAATTTGTCTCATTAAATAACATTCATATAATTCTTCGTTCGTCAAGATAAAATAGCCTGGTATAAGCGTAAAATATACTGTAACGATAAGTATTACTTGTTGGTGTTAACTTGATCTATTTCAGTTTGGGTTAAACTTTATTTTAAATTATAAAGTGGGAAATAGGAATACACGTAGATCTTACTGAATCTAACTAAGAGTTAATACTTCTAGTAGTTAAGAATTATCATGAATTAGTAGTAGTTTGCGTAAAACGATACTTATGCCAAGAATATCGTATCCACATAGCCACTCCCGGAAATAGTCTGTAACAGGAGACACCACCAAAACGCAACAATGAGATTCTTAAGCAGGACAAAAGCCCGCATACTTACCTTGAGTGGCGGCGCGTAGACGAAGTCTTCATCGCCATTCATGCGGCTTGCGCAATCTAGAGCCGTGAATTGTCTCACGTCCGCCGTCGTCGCGGCGAATTCTGACCGCGATACCAATGATTCTGGTAAAGATGCGACAAATTCTGGACGCGTAGCGGCAAATTCAGTGGCAAACGCGACAGTGTCGACGAAGCGGCCCTGATGAACCTCCATGAAGATGCTCTAACGAGCCGCTAACGAGCCAACAAGCGACTTAACGAGGAGATACAAAAGGGGCGGGAGCGTTTGCCACGCCCACCACGCAAGATTGGCTGGCCGCCAGGGAATAGACTGGAGGACGATCGTATTAGGGAGAAAGTATGGACAAGATTCAGAGGATAACAGGATCAAAAGAACACAGAGTTGGCAGGAAATATTATGGGAATGAATTGCTCAATTCAGTTCTCGATGCATAAAGTCTTACTTTCGTGGCTTTAACTGTGTGAAAAATTAGGAAAATGAGACGTTTATAATTAACATACTTTAATATATCGCTCTGATAGTAAATAATCTGATTATGAAAAGAAAAAATTGCTTATCAAAGTTGGTATAGTTTGACTGAGAATTCGTATTCTTAATGACTGTATAATAAAATAGTACTGGAAATGAAGATGTATTATTAAAGCGTATGACATAAACATTATGGCCTCATTTGCTGTGTTCTCTGAGCAACGTACTTATTTGAGTGTACGCCTTATTTCTCCTTACAAGAAGTCGAAGTCTCGTTTTGGTAGTTTCCCGATTGTTTGCCATATTATTATAAAATGTTATTGAATTTTTGAGAATTATCGGAGATATTGATAGGGGTATTTCCAGTTAAGAGTTATAATTATACGATAATCCACTTAATTTCTAGTGCGCCAAATGTTGTCGCAGTCAAGCGTATGTTGCATTTTTCGAGTACCCTCGCAAATTGGCATCGTCTTCGTAACCTGCCACCCGGTAAGCATAGAGGAAGAATTATCTTTGACAAAATTATAAAGAAGCTAGAATTAGGAATGTATTATTTATGGGAGATTATTTTAGATGAAGTGTTCATTTCAGTTTCATTAATTAGTACAACATTTCCTACTTTCTCCATTTACCTGTCCTCCCTAAACAACTTTCTACACTATTCAGTTAACATTTTGTTTTTTGATTACATTTTTAACCTGGTGTTTTATAATTTTCTACTTGGCATTATGTCCTTCTTCCGGTCACTCAACGAGGCGACAGATTTCTCGCTCGACCGCCTCGCTTTTGTGCTTGCAAACGCGACAAATTAGATCAGCTGATCGATGTAAATTCAGTTACTCTATGCTCAAAACATCGAAATCGGGCAAATTACGTTAAACACCCTAGGACAATGAACGAAGAAAGGTGGGAACCAAATGAAAGGGAAAAATGAGAAAAATAACTCATATAGACAGCTAAATTGTTTAAATTTTTTATTAATAGTTAAAATAATTATTAATATTAGTGAATTAATGTGATATAAAAACAGAGGTTCACTTAAAATTTGAGTCGGACTAAAATAGAAACTGGATAACAACATATAATCTCCTTATTATTACAAATAAAGACATAATTTTTAAATTTTAGGAAAAGTTCCTTATCTGGAGGGCAATTTTACAAATACTTGAATAAACATGGTATAGAGACCACTTAAAATTTTTTAAATATAGTGCAATCATAACTACTTAAGTCTAGAGAGAAAAGATACGGTAAAATTCATCCACCACATCTTCGCTTATGTTATCATTTAAGGCCTGCTACTCTCACTATATTCGGCAAAAGTTAAGTCGGATGATTACGACGGATAATTTAGAAGATGCATATTATAAATCAGGGAGAAGAGGTTCCTTCATTAGTCGTTCTTCCGAAAGATAGTAGATCACAGCACGGTATGAATTTTGTTGTCTGCTACAAAGAATACCAACAGCTCTTAGACGAGGTTGGGTCATACTTAGGGTGAATTCAATGCTACAATTGGAAATTCCGTTCAGAATATCCTCAGCTTTGAGTTGTGCATTGCACTCTTAAACCGTAACTATGAGTGCATCGTCCGATTTGCGACTCTTGGTCTTCCACATGTCTGTTTGCCCAAAATTNACAACCAACTCGACGACTCTCTGTGCACAGAAGCTTTAAGATGAGTATTAGCGAAAGAAGGGTCTTTGCGTGAAACACACTGCTTACGTGCTCCTTAGGACAGCAAATAAAACAAAGTGCTTACAAATGAGTGCAAAAGTTTGCAGAAGTTGTCACTTTGACCAATTCTGACACTAATTCAGCCCACATTGTCTTTTTAATAGAATTAACCAGGCAGCATTTTTCGACATCAGAGCCACCACCTGCCTTCCCCTTTTGGCTTTCGGATCATAAGGCGTTAACATATTTTGCAATATTTTTGGTCGTGCAAACATGTAACCAGTAATGTTTTATTTGATCTCGAAAGCGTTACCAATTTCTTTTACCAAAAACGCCGAAAGTTTGTGGAACTTATTTCACGTTCAAATTGTTCTCACTTATTAAAATAACATTTGAAATAAGATTTTTTAGTGGTACAACTGCCAGGTCATGCGCAGATCCTTTTAGAGAATCTGGTGCTGTCATTTCATAAAATATACTAGGAAATGTTGCTAGGTTGTTGAAAAAGTTTAAACCTAAACTGTGCATTATTTCATAGAATAATTCTATAGATGAACTTCTTTAAGCCCTATATAAGCAAAACATAACATTGGAAAAAAACAATGAATAGTTAGCACAGATGAATTTAGAACATAAAATCGGGAAATCTTGCTGTATTTTTTTAGTATATTTCACGGTAATTGAACAAATCATGGCAAAGTCATTTTAGACGAGTCCTTTCTTTCATTTTAAAGTTGGTGTACAAGTGAATATGAGAAAATTAGATCCGCAGACCTGTTTTGACGAATATCTTTTAAATGGGCGCTGAGTGTTTAATTAGAACACTGATAATATTAACTTTATCTTCATTTGAGAGATAAACTATTAACAGGAAATGACAAATAAAAACCACATTATATCGCTTCACACATGAGATGCAAAAATAGTACATTCATTTTAGTTCCATTTTGCGACCATAGTTATGCCCTTAAAGTGTTTACAGCATGGAAATTTTCCGAAAGAGATATGGTGTTTTCTGCACTGATTTTATTGATGCTGGATGGTATTTCGGGAACATCAAAGATGGAAAGTTTTATTGGTTGAAATAGTTAATTTGATTTTCATTCAGCCTGGGCAAAGAATTATAGTTTTCCAACGATGTCATAAGAAATCAAATAGATCAATGAAACTTGATTGTGATCTAGAAAAAGTTCGGTACCCCATATCTCCTTGTAGCAACGATATTTCTGACTTAATGAAAGGTAATCACTGCGGAGGCTTACCGCATAAACATAACTGTGTTAAAGCGTGAGAACCCTGGGAGGTAGAAAGCAATTCTTATCCCTACCCCTAAACGACGAGAATAGCATTCGAGAAATTCTGAAATAACTGGATAACCTGTTTTTATCACCATTTTCACTATTTCTATACTATATCAATACAATATGTGAAAACCTTTAAATTAGTATTAATAAAAAATTTTAAAATAAAGAGCCGTATACATTAAATCCAAATTTCCTTATAAAACGCTTAAACGAAGACAATTAAGTAATACAGCAATGCCACTAAAGGCCAGCAAGGTAGAGCCTGAGAACATAGACACTAGTAAAAAGGCACTTTGATTTATATCTGAGAATGTATTTTTTATTGAAGTTGACACTATAAATGGAGCGGAAGTGGTAGTAGTGACTGTAGGAGAAGATGTTGTAGTAGTAGCGGAAGTGGTAGTAGTGACTGTAGGAGAAGACGATGTTGTAGGAGTAGCGGAAGTGGTAGTAGTGACTGTAGGAGAAGACGANCGATGTTATAGTAGTAGCGGAAGTGGTAGTAGTGACTGTAGGAGAAGACGATGTTGTAGGAGTAGCGGAAGTGGTAGTAGTGACTGTAGGAAAAGACACTGTGACGGGAGTGGACGGAATATAAGTCCCAGAACTATATTTTTGTGAAATCATCCTTTGTGATTTAGCTATCCTATTTCTCGTCATTTCCGGAACTTTTGCCGAAACTAAGCCTAAAACTATATTGCTAATTGATAACAATATTAATTTGAATCTCACTGTTAAAAATATTAAAGTTTTCTGGTAAAATTAAGCAGAATCTATTTCTGTAGAAAGATTTAAAACATATTTTTAATTGCTGTTTACTTTCAATAAAGAAATTTTATAGTTTTAATATTGGAAGTTATTATGACATTTATGATATATGATTAATGTATTTAATAGGATTTAGTATAAGAAACTAGAAACGTACCGTTTTGAATATAGCGTAATTGGCTCTGCTCAAAGTGAAAAAGAATAAGTATTAGGATGGAATGCATTGTATTACGTTTTTTGAGATAAATTTATTGGTAATTGGAAAAATTATCTTCCAGTAATATTTGGCAGAGGGTGAAAAGTGTTCTGAAGTGATTCATGGGGTGATTCTCGGTAACGCCTCCTTTTCGCAATTCTGTCAAAAAAATTACAATCATAACACTGATCAGACGAAGTGACAACTCTGCGAACTCATCTCCAAAAATTGTCAAGAGAACAACTGGACGTTTCTGACTTCCTTTATCTAGAAACATTTCTTAGTGCACACTCTTCTGCACATTGGTCTGCTGACAGAACGCCATTGTTCGGTTTCTTCCCGTCTCCAGAAATCCAACTTCATGTTCTTCCCAACAGTATCATACACATAGCTACTACTTAACAATCTTTGTCATTTTGAACTTCATATTATGAGTTCTTGCCAGCAAGGAGAATTCAAACCACGGTCCATGTATCACATTTCTTCTCTTGGTTTGAAGATTGCCCTCAGAAATAACTACACCTGAAAGTTAAATATTGGAGAATATTTATTGTTTTTTCTTAATCTTAAGCTTACGGCCCTCACTACTATCAAAGTATTGTAGGTAGTATTACATTATTATCTATTTGATAGCATCACAGGTACATGAAAGTGGGAAAGCAGAAGTACATTCACCGTGTTTTAGGCAAAAACTTTCAAGTATTTCTTTGACATGCTTCTCAAATAATATCATATATAGATGTTATATTTGTATCTACACTTGCAAAAATATATACCTTGTAATCCAATAGTTCAAATTAAGTCGGTGTCTCAAGTGGTAGTATTCTGCTATAGAATTACGACACGAGGAAAAATCTTACCATCAGCAACTAGAATAAATATAATAAATTAGTGGTATAATTAAGATGATTTTTTTTAGAGATTTAAAAGGTCTAATATCACTGTATTATCTTTATTGCGTAGTAATATGACTTTAAAACAGTCACAAAATTTCATTGTTCCCCTTCAAATAAATCTTGAAAAGCTGTGAAAATGTACTAATATCATTTTTCTTTTAGCAAGCCGCCGTTCCTTATGAAAAATGTCCCTCCGGAAATTAGGTCCTTTGAGAATTAACCATCAAGAAAAATTCAACAGATGTAACTCTCGAGGATAAAAGGTTCAATTCATTGCTCCAAGAGATTTATTATATTACATGGTATAAGATGTCGACTTAGTATCATAAGCAAAAAGTGTTATTTTTTGTTGATAAACTGTAAACAGCACCAACCTTAAATTCCATGTGATGTTATAATTCACCAAGTGCTTGTTTTTTCTCCGCTATTATTTTCTGACGTCGGCATTCAGAGAAAGATAAAGTCCTGTGTTCGTGCTTGATAAAGAGAATATTTTGTTTACTGCAGTCTGAATCTTATACAATTTATTACTTATTTTATATATTTCCATGCTAAGAATTTAAACAAAGTTATCACTTGCAGCAAACGATTACTATTCTAGTTATATAATACCAAATCAAAGCATGCAAACATAATTTTGTTTCGGTTGTGATGTAGCTCTTAATTAGGTTAGTGAGTAAAATTCCATACGATATTTCAAGTTTGATATGACTTCCTGTCCAGACAAATGTTCAAATTTAATCCGTATTATAGAGTAATTCTCACAGATGTCTTCAGACCATATTTGCGGCGATTAATTCAGTCTGTTTAAGCCTATCTTTATTTTCGTAACTGTGTCCGATTATGTCTTGCTCCGTCCTCATTCATTCTCTTGCATCAATGGGTTTCCGATACGGCGCCGTTGCCCCCCACATTTTCACGTTATACATTGCGGTGCGCTTTCCACCTTTATTCCCAGCTGTATTGTCCTTTCTAATGAAATTATAAAAATATTAAGCAATGATTATCTTAAATTCTCTTCCTTCCTCCCCTCTCTGTAGCTAAATTTAAGAGTCATCATAAAGTGATTATTCACTAAGTGCACTATAATGTCTAATTCACTAAAATATAGAATTAGCCAATTGTTTTTCTTAACTTCTATACATTAAATAAAGATTATATTTTCTCAAAATCTGTAAAATAATTCCAACTATTGAGATATTTAGTACATTGTACTATTTATAAGAAACGCTTTGAGAGAGTTCTTGGGAAAAAGTAGTCATAGACGGATTTATTAAGGTTAATCTCTTCTTCAATCCTAATTTTATTTTCAGGTCAAAGTGCAATACCAATAATTATTCAGATAGTATGCGATTGTAGCTAGAAACTACATTACGAATCGACTAAAAATAGAAATTATACTGATAAACTTAAAGCTTATTAATAACAAATGACTCAATGGCCTCACTACAGAACTATTTTGTTCAGAGAAGCTAGTGGGAGTTCCAAAACTGACCAACGGATACACTTGTTGTACACACATCACTTTTTCACACTATTATGTCCCCGACTCTCAGCTGCTTTCTGTCCTTGACACACTCACCTAACAAGTGACAATTTTCTTTCGGGTGATCTTAGAATTACTCGAAAACTCTCTTACTCACTTTGCTCCTCTTGTATTAGATTCTTATGTTTAACAAATAAATAAACTCAAGGGAAAATTTCGTCTTCATAATTTCCTCTATTAATATGCACTCAATTCAGTTTTACTACTGCACTAAACAAATCAGTAAATTGGGAGTTTATATCCATCCATTGTTTTTTGACATTCCTCGTCTAACTTCTTCCTTCCCACCGACAACACTTCCTGGGAAAATTATTTAATCAAAGCCCAAACTCTAAATTCGTTTCTTCTCAGTACAAAGCCTATAATTGTTAACTTCGTTTAGCAATGCAAAATATTCATGATTGTGAAATGTATTTACACGGAAATATTGAATTGTGCATTATTTATTCGTATCAAATCGTATACAAACAATGAATGTCTGTCCAATGAGGAAGAGCAATAAATAATTTGTAAATTTAATAAAATATTATTGACATTTATCGCTGTAAAAACTGCATTTTATTTCATCTAGTTCTTAATGCATTAATTCTCCCCAAAAATACGAACTTCTCTTTCGTGCAAAGTGGCTGGATGTTTGCTGGTGTCAAATAATTACTACAATTCCAAAACAAAAAGAATTTTGAGTTAATACTATATTATTATTAAGATGTATATACATTTTTGGCTGAAATGGGAAGTATTTTGCATAATTACCATTAGTGATGACCTTACGTGCATCATAAACTGAAAAGAAATCTTTGGATTAATGATGTTGAGGGATCAGTTTAATATTTCCTGTACACGATGATCACATTTTATCATGAATCTACGACATTCATCTATCCGATCCAACCAATATGTAGGAGATTAACTGCTGCGCTGTACAACCATATGTCCTTATCTTTAAGTCCGACATTCCTTTATGACTCTGATTTTTCTCAAACATGCCGAAGGTGCAATAAAAATAACTGTCTTGATTCAAATAAAACTTGTTGTCCAGTTCTGATTAAATTCGTCTAAAAAAAGCAAGTTTTTCATAGCTACAGTTTATGCCGTTATGATAAAAGAATTGTTTAAATTTTACTATCAGCATCCAATAGTCTTCAGTTATCCTTGAACTGTTTTTGTCGCCTCCGCGTTGTTTTTATCTCATATTTACTCTTCCTCTTCCAAGATCAATCAAATAGTCGCTGATCTGTGTGCGTCAGTGAGAGTGACATATGTCTCTTTTATTTACTCTCAGATAAAACGATATAACCTTTTTTGTAGAAAAACTCTGCAATTTCGGTTGAAGGCTGGCGCAACTGACAAAAGCCATAGTGATCGGAGAAAAAGTGCCATCTGAGCTAACACATTGAAATCTATCACATGTACATGTGCTGCTGCGGCTTATGAGTCTAATAATCCAGTGATTTAGGCGATAAACACGATTTAATTAAAATATGTGATTTATTTTGGTATCTTAATGAAAACGTAAAGTGCCCCCAATTTACATGATAACAAAAAGGCAGAAACGCCACTCACATAGCGCAGCACCTAGCTGTTCATTCTTGCCTTAAATTTAGTTAAATAAAATTAACCATTGTTATATTTATGATGTCGCCAATAGAAAAGAATTGCAGTTATAATTCTTTCTTCCCTAGTTTTTAAACGACGTGAGCTTTTCATTTAGTTCATTTAGTATATCGCTAATTATAAGTGAGATAAACTCATCATCATTATTAAGCTCTTAATACTAGCTTAATGAAGGAAATAAAACTTAAAAACTGAATGTCTAAAGTAAATTTTCAAAAAAAGCTGAGATACTCAGAATAAATGGCGCATTTAATTAATTTTTCTTCTATTTAAAATATATCAATTGCATGTAATCAAATGATAATTTCTAACATAAATCGTAGTAAGATTAGGACAATTATTGTTTGGAGCATTATTTTGTTGATTAAAGATGATGAGAGATTAAAAATAATAACATAATAAAGTAGTTTAGCCGTAAAGGTCTTGTAGAAACCTAGCATATTACAGCAATATTTTAAAGCAGTGTTAGAGTGGATACAACGAGATTCTCCTAGCCCATTTAGCCTTATAGAGATAACCACAGTCTGGATGTATTACTTATTTATTTCTGTTTATTTTAAAGGAAAAATTTTCGGACAAAGTACACGAGTGACATTTGATGTGTTTTTTCTTACCGATTTCTCTATTGGTTTCATGCTCTCGGGTGATTAACAACGAATGCGAACAAAACCTTTGGACTCATTCTCTAGCAAATGGTCCACATTCATAGTTTCTTAGCCACTGCCGACATTTCTATCCTCTAGAAGTCGTAGATCCAAATGGCACAGCGAAAATAGTCAAGTCAGATGAGACTGATGTTGAAAACAACTAGAGGAAATTACTTCCTCCAAAAATTCAAGTAATTGTTATGTTTCACCTCTTATGCCTAATTTATGCAATTTGTTTTGCTGTTCTCTCATTTCTCTCATTCTTTCCCTCGCTCCTCTTTCTTCCATATATTCATGTCTCGTCTTCTTTTTCATCAGCTATCGCACTTGTTAGTACACCAAAATTATGTGTGAAATAATGTGCGTAATGATTTTAATTAATTGCTTGCTTGTCAATAATATGATGTCATCTTTACTAAACGCACTCAATCAACAATGCAATAACAATTGGCAGAAAGAATGTTCATCAAAACAGACTCTGTGGACTATTACCCGTACATGACTTCTGTCACTGTGAGTGTTCTCTCATCTAATGTACCCTTTGAAATTTCTAATCTTCTTGTATAACCTATCTCATTTTGTTTATTCCAGTTTTTCTCTAACCGCCATTAAGGACTGATTAATTTCAGCCACTTTTCATGCCTTGGTCTGCGTCTCTATGTCCACTCATCTTCATTTGAAAAGTCTCGCCATTTTATCTTCTTTTTCATTACTCTCTAATAGTCTTTGCCAGCATTATTTACTTAGCATGATTGTGTGCCTTAGTTCCACTTGATCTACAATACCTCTACGGCTATCACTTCACCAAGTAGTATCGTGTAGATCAAACACTACTTCTTTTAGGTAGTTCATCTTCAAGTACCATTATCTGCAGGAATATTTACATGTGCCAAGTGATGCGTGTCCTGGTGTTATGAAAATTAGCAAAAAACGTATCTGCACTAAGTTTGCAATTCAATGCTTGCCATTTCAAATTTCCATTTCGGTCCACTCGTTTTCATAGATGTTTATATTGACATTTTTCCCCTCACTAACTTCTACAGCCAGTAAGATTGCCATTTAAGTGCAAAAATTTCAAAAACTGAATAGGCTTTGACTCTATGATATTTGGTTACACCCACTCTCAGGTGTAGTAAAATTCAAATTACCAGAGTTGGAACTACTGTTTATGATTATGTTACTACTTCTAAACAAAACCATAAAACTATTTTTACCGTTGAGGAAACTATTACATACTCTATTTTTCTTCTTTAGGTACAAGTTTTGTACAAACTACGATTATAGAAGCAAAATTAGTAATTGAGAAGAATAGGTTTTTAGCTCGAAATGTTCTTTCAGCTTAATAAGCTGCCGATAGAAGTGTTCTGTTCACTTTGATCATCATTATTATTTGTCCGCGAGACCTTGTAGTTCGTGTTAAAATCAGGCCAAATCTATTTTTACTTGTTCTGTTTGTGCTCGGTAGACTTTGGTACACGGATCATGTTTTCTTAGACATGATATGGGGTGAAAATCTCTTGTTAACATCTCATTTGAATTTGCGATTCCAGCTACAGGTTTATTCGAATATAGCCATCGTGCACAGCTAGGGTTCCTTGTTTTCCCTTTAATGAAACAATTATTTAATATATACATATATCATAGCGAAGAATAGTGTAATGTCTATAATAACATCATTATTCTATCGTGAGAATCATCTTCTGTCATCACTGACTATTCTCGGGAATTCAATAACGTACGGACGTTTAATAGAGGAATTAAGCAGAATATGGAAATCACATCCATGTGGACTAATAGCCTAATAATCCCTTTTGAAAACTAAGAAATTTACATATTTGTGACCTTATTCTCCATAATATATATGTTAAACAGTGCTGAACGATCCTTTCAAGACTAACGAATTCTGAAACTTAAACTAGTTGGTACGAGTGTTCGTCCTGGACTGGATGTGTTCATGCTGCGTCACAACAGTTTCCAGTTTACTATTTTTAATGAGAACGCTAGGGTGTTGTATACATGAATTTTGCTCTAATTTCATCCATCGTCTGGGTTTCTGCCATTCACCGTTTGCAACCATTTATGCACACAGAAAAGCATTCCGGACATGACACTTAATTTGATGTTTCGGCATCTGATGTTGAGTTAATGAGTCGTCTTTCCATTCTTGTTATCATGTGTTTTGAAACTCCAGTTTCTTTTTAATGTAGACTTAAAAGTGTTTATTTAATGCACTTATGAGTTCCAAAGAGAAGAATGCAAAAACGAACTAAGATATGCGCATGTGATTTTATTATGGCTCTATTATTACCTGTAATTGTTATGCATAAAGATTTATTAACATGTCTATAGTTGAAAATAGTGCATTTTAGCTTTTCCCAATTGAAATGTATCAAAGATCATAGTAGCTGTTCTTGAGCTAGTTCACTCCACGAAGACTAGCGTCTTCATTTAGCTGTTCAGTAAAATAATCGTTTGTTTGATGTGTCGTATTTAAGTATATAGTTGAGTAATAATGTTAGACCTACTTGTTTTCCAAAGCTGTATGCAGAAATTTCATTTATTTATTAGTGTAATTTCCTGAATAATCTGTATCTCTGTATGTGGCTTATATACCCACACACTAATGCGTAATTGCATTCATGCGCACTTTGAGAAATATCATTTCTGTCTAGAACAATTTACATGAATTATAGAAGTTCAATGAAATTCTAAATATGAAACTGTCTAATCCTTTTCGATCATTTCCCGTTCGCCCCGCCCCAATTCCCGCCCTCCTAAACAAATGGCTTGGACAGATCGCGCTATCCGACTGAATTCTATAGGAATGAAAATACTTAACTAGCAAAACTATTTTTATTTTATTTAATGATATTCTGTATTTCACCAAACCACATTATTAACACTGATTGCTCAAGTAGTTGTTATGCATATTTCTGGTTTTCTAGCTTCTTAATCCTTTCTTAGGATGTCTTCGTCGAACGAAGACGACTGTTCCAACGAATGTTCAGTTTCTTTCACATTTGATCCCAACAACAACAAGAAGACTTTGAGAGAAGATTCACAAGTAAATGGAATTGCGAATATTATGTTTACTCGTCAAAAGTTTCAGCTGAACATTAAAAGAAAAGCAATTTAATTCATATTAACGCTAGTATATTTGAAATTCGGTTTAGGAAGATCTTAACGAGTTGAACGATTCTGCCTTAAGTGACCTTCGGATCACTGAAGATTTACGCAAGTCAACTTCACCCGAATTCTCTACTGCTCTAATTGATCTCAAGAGTATTGTTACTATAGGTAGGTCTTTGCTAGTTTGGTTCGTATTTCCTTCAAATGGTGGTTATTTGAAAAGAAACGAAAACGCTTTTCTTTTAATCAATCGTAAATTCTACGCTGCAATAATTTGTTTCGTGTCCTAGAATGATTTTCGCTAGCTAACGATTGGTTATTTGCAAAGTGCGTTCTCATATCTTCATTTCATCTTTTCCCAATAATGAAAATATTATTTATGGTTCCTTCTGAAACCATGAGAATGCGCTATTTATTTCAGCTACTGCTCTATTTCATTGTTTGTCCAGCTAAATGTATTCATAAACTAAATGACTCTTAGTTAATCCAATTAATATTTGCGCCACTTAAAATTTTATTGTACCTTCTCTCCGCAGTTCACTGTCAGTTTTTTTCTTTTATTTTTTCAAAAAGATCGTTTAGTGATGATGCGCTCTGTTTGCATAGACAATTCATTGACGCAAACTCAAAAGTGGTTACATTTTTCTTTAGATCAGAAAATCAAAATAATTCTGTAGATCTTAAGACCTCCAGTGGTATCTGAGAAACAATAGTTTTTTGCTGAGTTTATTGTTTTGTCGGCATTTGTCTGGTGGTAAAAATGATGCAGACGATAACTACTTATCTATTGCATATATCAGATGTTTGTATGCGATGAATTTGAGCTCAGGATAATGGGCTAAGTAGTTCGCTGGTAGGTGCACATTATCTCGCGTATTTTCCTCTATGGGCCTTGTTTTCCTATTCTGTGTGCTGTCGTTGAGTGAACGTCTATGAAGGTGTACTGTGCTTTTATGGCTCATAAAGTGGACGCCTCTGCAGTGTCATAATGCGCTGTAGGAATTGACTCAGATTGCAATCACTTGCTCATATTTGTTCCATGTGTTATTCTTCCAGTTTGCATATTTCTTATCTCATCATCTACTACAACTATACCAAGTTCTCCTTATCTGCGCTTAGATTGATCGCTTATATTACACCGAAAATTGTATTTTAATAGGATAAGTGTTTTAGCTGCCCGTATATTACCATAATGTAGTCTAGCAAATGAGTCAGCGTCCTCACTACAATTTCCTTAACGATTTACTCAATCAAATCTTCATCGCAAATTGAAATATCGTGAGAATATTGCCATGAAATGAAGGAAGCCCTTTTCATCTACTCATGCACACCTACACTCGCATTTTTAATCGGATTTTGTTGACGCAATTCTCATTAGTTGTTAAGTTTATGGCCAATACGTGAGAACTATTTTAGCTCCTAATTCAGTTGAAATTGCAAGATGTGAATTGGAACGACCTCATAGTACACATTAGGCCTTGTTTTAGTGTTCTATAATTTAATCCACTCGACGATCTCTCACGTTGAGGCTGGGGTTGTAACTCACTTGAGAAAGCAAAAAATGCAACAAAGAATATGACAGCAAGCTGTGGGTTTGCTTTTCGTTTCCACTTGTCCTCCTTGTATCAATGAAGTCAGTGTGGTTCATAAAGTATTTCTCCCAAAGGTTTTAATTTGATTGACAGATGTTTTGATTTCGGCGCGTACCCTTGCTCAATTACACAGCCGAAATGAGAAGCAATATAACTTCCCTATCTTTTAAATAACCAAGAATATATGACTCTGACAATTTATTTTCCTAAGAAAATAGTTCCTTTTTATGTTCTTTGACCTCTTTTCTCCACCTACATTTGTTCTTCCCATTTTTGAAAATATTAATAAAAGTAAAAATTTCTATACAATTTTGGAAAAAGAAATTATGGAAGAATTACGCATCCAATTTTGGGTGAAAATGGAATTCCCTGAAGACGTGGTTTTGTCGATGAGTGGTAAAAAAAGAAATGGTTTAAGCAGATGAATCGAAATTAATTCTGGATTAATTTTATAACGTCTTATGACAGTTTTATTAATAAATAATCCTTTATCTTTCTTTTGGCTGAGAATATTAAAACTTTCTATCAAGATTTGTGTATGATTTGCCTACTACAAAATAATCCTTTAATAATTTTTCGGTCATCAGTTAAGACTACATAGAGGGTAATATTCTGATGCAAAAATCGACTAAGCTGGGGATGAATTTATTTACATACGATATCACAAGCGCTGGCAAAAGCCATAAATTCGCTTTAGTTGATCAACCGGGTAAAAGTCACGCGAGGTTCAGACGACGCTTGAGCAGCGAGAAGAATGAATTCTTGGTCGACTTATATTTGCTCCAGTCTTTCCAACATTAAAGTCAGCTAACTGCTACGCAACAGTTCAAAACCAAACAATGTCTGGTGGCGTGTCACCCGCTCAGAGTGTCATCAACCAATGTTTTCATGTACCTAAGCCTATTTAACGCCTGCTAAAAACCTTTAAAAGACACTAATCATCTATTAAACAAGTAGAGATAATCTTTATTATCCATTTATTCTCATTATAATCATGTGGAGTTTTATTCGGTGGTGACACATCCTAACAACAAAGAAGTATTGAAACCACCGTAACTACAAAATCACTTGATATAATTAAGCAAACTATTACCCACTATTTATAGGCACAGGTACGTTTGGACGTGTGGAATTAGCAAGGCACAGAAAGACGGGACAACATTTTGCACTGAAAATATTGAATATACATAGGGTAAAGAAAACTACAAAATAATATGAGGTAATTACAATCTCCAAACATCAACTAGTTCTAGGTGGTCCAGACACGTCAAGTGGAACATGTACATAGCGAAAAAGGGATTCTCAACAGACTTAATCATCCATTTATCGTCCGATTGTTAGTTCTTTTATGATCTTTTCCAGTTTTCATTAAATTTTCAATATTTACCTCTTCAGATTCTCTACAGATAAAGATGACAAAAACTTATACATGATAATGGAATTCGTACCAGGAGGCGAACTGTTCTCCTACCTCAGAGCCTCGAGGTTCTTTTTTCCTATATCCTATTTATTCTCTCACTTCATATTTCAATATAAATTTATTTGGATCTATTAGTAAGAGTTTACTCACCACATTTTTAGGGTTTTTACAAATTCAATGAGCAGATTCTACGCTGCTGAAATCGTCTGTGCACTCGAATACATACATTCTAAGAATTTCGTTAGTTGTCTTATAAATGTCAGAATTCTATGATCGTAAGGTTAATATTTCCTCATTTTAAGGTATATCGTGATCTCAAACCCGAGAATCTCATGCTGACGAAGGAAGGTCATATCAAAATGGCAGACTTTGGTTTTGCTAAGGAATTAAAAGACAGGTTTATAGTAATCTGGAATATTTACATATAATCTACATAGTCTTTTTTCCCCAAATATCCTAGTTATTATCTTACTATACCAATTCTTAGTCGTTTATTTTGTTGCAAAGTTTTAGCCACAAAAATGTGATCAAAATACTTGAAGATGTTAGGTAGGCGTAACATTGCGTGTAGGCGTCGATGCACTCTCGGGTGACAACTAGGTTTTACGAGTGGTTTTCTCTCATCAAAACACTTATCACACAACACTAACTGTGGATAATGGATAAACATGCGAAAATAAATTTGTATCCAATCCACAATCCCATAGTTTAGCTATTTGATGCGTATGACACATGCCACAGGCATCCGTAACCCTAGTGCACTCAAACTGTGATCTCTCCTACTTACAAAACAATCTGAGTGCATTGTTTTCAGCGGAAAAGATAAAAGGGTGGTAAAAGTGAATAACATACGTTATATAAACAAAAAATATTTAAAAATAACACATTTAGAGTGTATTCAGTTTAATGTTACTACTTATACCAACGGCATTTCAAGATAATTTTAATATTTCAGAACATATACACTTTGTGGAACGCCTGAATACTTAGCACCTGAATCACTCGCTAATAAAGGACATAATAAGGCGGTTGACTGGTAAATATTTAGATAATTTATGTATTATTAATGGATACAAGATATTAACAACAGTAGAATAGTGTGCCTATTGAAACATTTTGCAAATATTTTAGGTGGGCTCTCGGTATCTTGATCTATGAAATGATGGCGGGTAGACCACCTTTCCGTGGAAGGAATACGGCTGAAATCTACGATTCCATTATGGAACACAAGCTTAAATTTCCTAGAAGTTTCAACCTAGTTGCGAAGTGAGTTTAGTTCCTTACATTTTGTTATTTTAAATAAATACTGATATAATTATAGAGAATAAGGATTTGTTAATAAACTATGAAAGATAATTTCCACTGGCAAGATGAAGCTTTGAAATACAAGTTTTTTAAGAGATCTAGTCAAGAAATTGCTCGAGATAGACCGTATACAGCGTCTCGGTTGCATGAAAAACGGTGCAAGAGATGTAATTGAGCACAGGTGGTTCCAGAAAATCGATTGGAATGACTTAAGGGATTTGAAGATTGAGGTAAGCAATGCTAACATCTACAGTTACAAAATTATGTTCTTATGAACTTCTAGAAAATATATCAGAAAGTGAGCGATTTTCAGCCTCCCATTATACCAACACTTTATCATGCTGGGGATACTGGTAACTTCGACACTTATGATGAGAATATTGAACAGGGACCAATATCAGTCCAGAGGGAGAGAGACTTATTTAAAGATTGGTGATAGCCGCACTTTCTGTCTTCCTCTCTCAATGTAATTTGTTGTTGTTTGTTTCTTCAAATCAACTGTATCTCTTCCATATTCTAACAATTGAATGCAGTTCGAAATGTGTGATGTGAATAATTGTTTATTCTCATTCTCTGTACGTACGGAAAGAGTGGTCTAATAAGTTAATCATGATTACTTATCACACATGTACATATACTACCAACTGGATTCGGTGATCTGCGACTATTGAATTTAGTGCTTTGTTAGTTTAGTATTGAATAACAGCATGGATTTTAAAGTTTTATTCTACTAGTTTTGATTACTGGTCTTGGTTTCCAGTCCTTGTCATGTACATACACTTGCCTGAATAATTGCATACGCTTCTGTGATATGCATATCACAGAAGTAGGTATTTAATAACTTTAGAAAAATGAATAAACTTTCATAATTATTTGTTTTAGTACTATTAGCCAGATTTTCCATTAAAATTATTTTCTCACGGCTTTGAAACATGATATTGGTAAAATAGTGAGTAGAATATATTACTTATACATGAAAGTTTCTTATTAAATTGAAAGGGATGTGTTAACTAATTAAATGAATGACATGTGGCTGTGAAAGGTTCTGCTGTGGCTGGCACACTTGCAGGTTCTGGAAGTCCTTTGGATGTTGAAGCGTCTGACGTCATATCCTCTCTAAGTGCGGACTTGCAAAGATCAGATTTCGTATAGTTTCAGTTTAAACCTCCGTTCATGCAAACGGCCGGTGATTAGAACGAAAGCACGGCGGGGGGCTTACAACACGAAATACTATATGGCACGAAAAACATTCAAACAAATAATCGTCTTTGAGCAAAATAAGAGGAAAGGGAGAATACACAACAATAGTCTCACGCCGTCTTACTATACTGTATATTATTTTAAAAATTCTGCTCTACTGAAAATAGTTTATTGCTGGTAAATTACAGAGATGCGTAATGTCCTTCTGTAGCTATACTAAGCAGTATTATCCATTTACTAAGCCACAAATGTCTTTTTCAGTTAATAGTTATTTAATCGTTGTTTATCATCCAGTATATGATAAAAGATCATATTCACATTTTGAAGATAAGAAAATATTCTACCAGACGGATTAAAAAGTAACCTTTGCGAATTAACACTCATTGCAGGCGCAGTTGTTCTGGGTCAACGCGAGTTGTGACGTGTGAAAGCTTTGGGCAACCGATTTGAGGGCACAAGAGACCATCAACCACAACTCTGCAAGTCAAAAAAAGATTTCATTTCTTTACAAAGCAAAAGTGGAGCAAATAAACAGGCATAGAAGGTAGTTCAGAGATGAACATGAATAGTTTAAAGATTAAACAAAGTAATCTTACATCGAGAGAATTCTACCCACATCAGCAGCATTTAAACTGTCAACAATTTCGAAACGTAATGGAATATAAGAAATTTATCATTTTCTGTGAATAACCAAAATAAAATTACAATTCTATTAGTCTATTTTCCCACAGGAAATTAAGATTGGTAGTAAGTGGCATCACTTTTCAATTGTTCCTTCTATTCCATATTTTCTATCTATTAACCTTACGGTTTTGTGAAGAGTGTTCAAATATGATATTACAAGTTGATAGAATTTTCTGCAAATTTCGATGTATTGAGCTAAATATAGAAGAAATATAAAATTCGTTATAAATAAAGTTAGGTAAACATCCACTTCCGTTCAAATATTTATACTTTCAGTTAGGTTTGTATAAGTTTGTTTATATTTTTATTTGATTATATCTCTTCAAGAGGATACGATAGCTCGTTTCACAGCGCGTCCTTCTGAAAAAGATGTTTTATTATAAGATTACAGCACCCATAAGGATAATTTTTCGATGCTAACATAAATTGACTTAATTTGTCATTCTGTTGATGAGTTGTACTTTATTCTTACATGTTTTCCACTTGCACATGTTTCACTTTTTGTGTAACATTTTTCTTGCCTCGTTTTTCTTAAGTGGAAATCTTTGACTCTGTCATTTTATGTTCATGCATTCTAGTTTTTCCGCATCTGATTCCCACTTGATTGCACAGCTCAAGTGATGGTAAGAAAACTTTAGTGTGTAATAGCCAGACTTAAAGCGGTTTTAGTTAAATATTTATTTTCGAATTACAAATTATATACAAATAAGGAAGAGGAAATAATTAGAATACAATAATAGTACGTCAGTGGAGACGTATTGTCCTACTGATCCTATTAAATAGTTTTTTAGCGGATTTATTGCAGATAAGACTGCTTTTGTAATCCATATATCCAAACATCTCCTAAATAATTCAAATTCTAAAGCTCTTCACATCACAAGGCTTTCTGTTCACCGCTCAACGTCAATAAGAACTGGCTATAAATGCGAACGATCCAAAAAACAGAAGATTGAGTGAAGTAAAAATTTCCCGTGTTCTGAAAATTAAAGAAGAAATATATTTAAGAAAAGCAAGGAATAGGAACAATGGCCTATTATTACAGCCGCTCCAACAACTGGACTCCCCTCTTATGATTTTTATTCATTTTGCGTATTTCGTAGTGGAGGCAAGCACAAAACCCTAAACTATCATACTGCTAAGTTCTGGAAAACGAATGAATCTAACTTGGTACGAACACAATCTTTTCCTGAGCCTGTGTCAATGTGGCTGCCTTTCTGCCTAAAGAGTAGAACGTGCCAAGTGTGTCGATGAGAAGTTAGCCCATGAAGTTACTTTTATAGAAATAGTACAGCCACATGCCAGCGATAGGCTTAGTTGTCTATTCATTTCTATGGCGAATAATCTCAATAATATTGTTCAATAAATTACTACACCTTATCGCTAAAGACCCTACCATTCACAGGGCACGCATCTAAGATTAGACCGTCGTAAGCTAATTTCAGTAAGCCAGATTTATTTTTCTAGATAAAATTTCTTAATGAGATTTGAGTCAAACCTTCTTGAGTATAGCGCTATTCTGCTGTTTACACACTGAAAGTGTATGAAAATCTGTCATTTCCTTTTAATAAATTTTCATCTTCTCCGGGTAAAACTTGTACCTTTCTGATTTTAGCCAAATGATCATTTTATAATAAAAAAAAAGGTTATTACAACTTGGTGATATTTCTTTTTCTCAAGACCTTGCTTTTTTAAGGAAATAGTAATATTGGATGTCAGCAAATATTATGCGATAATGCAGAGTATATTATTTTCCCAAAAAGAGAAAACAAAAGTTTATGGCCAAGTTTAAATAAATTTAGGATGACTCCAGTGGATCTCAATTACTACTTTATTGACAGATGGATTCGGCAGGAGTTGTAGTTATTGCAAATAATTTAGTGTCCTCATTAAGTGGTTGTGGATGGGCCACTTAAACAAATCATGTAATATAAAACACCCATTTCATGAGCATTTCAAGGACATGAATTACGAAAAAGAATAATTGTAAAACTGCAGTTAACGGTGTGCATATGTCTGGAAATTAATAGTTGCTTGTCATCTAAATCTTATTTTGCTTTTTGTTAAGATAGATTGACAATGCCTTGAAGCTTGTTCTTCAGCGTTCCAATACCTTCAATTTAATCTGTAACTTATTGGGTATCGGGGAAAATTTTTCACCTAAAATTATATCAGATGTTGCAATTTCCTGGATGTAGTCAGCAACAATATGTTTGCTTATTCATGCAGTTTGCATAAAATTGCTTTAGAGTCTGTGTCGTGACAGAGTCCAGGCATTTATTAAAGAAAACTGATTAGGCTCTACTTTTCCGCAAAAACACTTTTCATCTCAAATTTTGGACGGAAAATGTTGGATGGCTCGGCAACTACACTACCAGGGCAATAACATGCATGATTGATCTACTACTTTTTAATGGCATCATGTTTACACTTTTACCTGTAGTGGCACGGTACTGGTATTTCCTACAACCATTAAAAAGCATAGTAATTGCTAAAGTAATTCACCCAAACAGAGGAGAGTGCATGCAAATACTGCTTAACACTAAACACAACAAAACTGGAAGTATGAAACACTTTGATTTGTTGACTATGCGATATTTACAAGAAGCCAGTGTCACCAACCACTGAGAAATTGGAATTCTTAACAAGTGGCCATGGCTAGTTTGAAAATTAATTTAGATTCAGGTGGTTTTTAGAGATTATGTAGTTGTCAACGCTTTAATCATTTGTTGATTTTTTTAAAAATCACTATCAAACTGCACTTACTATTACAGATTATTTTACACCAACGGATGATTTGTCTATAAAATAATTTGTATCACTAAGAATGAAATGTGCTAGCTTCTAGTAGAAAGTGTGCTCTTCATTTGGCAAGAGACATATTTTTTGTTTTTAACACTGAAATAACGTGTAATTGGAAAAAAATTTAGAGCTAAGAGCTACTTTATTCATTAAAATTTTTTCGAGGTGCTAACTGCAGGCGGTCAACCAGTTATATTTGACAATAAATTTCGGAAAATCTTGCTAAAAACGAATAACGTATTCTTGATTAGCCTCACAGGACAAACTAAGCTCTTGCACGCATTCGATTCTACTCAGTAACCTTACCTTCAGCTTCGACTTTATCAATACATCAAAATGCGCAAATAGTAATGTGTCAAACAAAAAAAACTGGAAAATTCAAGTATATAAATTATAACTTTCAGAAGCTAATCGCTTTATTCGTTACTCTCTCTCATGCAACTTTTCCAGAGGAAAATCCACTGCAGTGATGCTATCATTTTGTTTAATCTCAGTGCTTGGAACAAAGATGTAAAGTGGCTCTCACGGATAGTTTGGAACAATTTCTCTTCCAAAGTATCAGCCTAAATCCTAGTTCACATAAAGGAGGGCAGAGATGCGTACATGGCGTATAGCAAAAGTTATGCACTTGGAAGCGTGCACGCCGACTCTTTTCTACTAAAGGTTTTACGAATGCTCAACAGAAAACTACAGGCTAGTATCTTGTTTTATATTCAAGGCATTATTTTTAAAATTTCAACTGAAACTAACTTTTATGAAAGAGAGGAAATGGACGCACTGGGGGATTCTATTGTACACTACTCTTTGGCTTTTAGTTGACTAAAACCGAGAGAAAGTGGTCGAGGAGAACTTTTGATCGAAAAAATTACCGAGGCACTGGTCGACCTGCTCTTGTGTGATCCCTAGCATCTACTTGACAATCAATAGAAGGATGATAAGAAAGTGTATTACTCGCACAATACCATTTTTGACATTCTGAAAGTTTTCCTAAACCCCTCTAGTTTATCGTGCTTTATAAGTTCACACTCTGCTAACAATGATTCATTCATCTTTACTTATCAGTTGTCTATGCAAAATTATATAGGCAAGAATGAAGATAAGTCAAACAAGTGAAATCTGAAAAAATTGGATTGGTAACTCATAGGACATAATTTAATTTAATTATAAAATTAAAATGTAGAATTATTAAGGTTATTATTTAGAAATAGCTCGAATTTCAAAATCCTGAAATTTCTTGGTCCTATTTTTTCCACATCCCAAGATCCTCACTTTTTGACATTCCCAATGTTCTCGAAACCGCGAAGTTAATATCTCAAATGATGACTCTAATAATTATTAGGAAATTATTATACAAACTAATCTCTATTTAAATAGAAACTAAATATCTATTGTAATAAAAATCTGTCAGGAATTATTCATCTTGAGTGTAATAGATCGAAATTATCAATATTTGGTGGTAAGAACAAGAGATGAAGAATGATTTTCAAGAGGAATTTGTTTGCCACTTATTGTTGCAAAACAATATTTGAAGGTTGAGGCACTAACTAAGCAAAAATTTGATAACACTTGGAAATTCTACCAGATATAGGAATAATCTTTTTAACAGTTGAAAGCTTGACCTATTTTGTGAGGCCGGACGAATCCCCTACTACTACGGGTATTCTGTTCTATTGCTAAAGCTGATGAAAGGCATCCATAAATGTCTATATAAAAGTGAGATATTTTAAATCAGATGCAACATATTAGATAAATAAATATTTTCATTAAAGAATCTATCTAAAATAAGGGGGGGAGGGGATGATAAACGAAGTTTAGGAACAAATCCTGACTATTTACATTTTAAAGTAAGATACAGGATGAAGAAACGGAGCACGTAGAGGAAATTAACAAAGATAGATACTAGGAAAACAATTAATCAGAGTATTCATTTGTACATTGTGGGAAAATAACAACATTAAATTTCTCTAGACTAATATTTCAAATACCTATTTGCTTGAGAAAGCGGAACTTACTCCAAAATACAATAATGGTTGATGTCTCCACTCTACATTCTTCGAATGCCTGAACAGCTGGAAAGTGTACCGCTTTTCAAGTGAGAGAATTTCACTCTTCTGAGTTTTAACAAAATAAGTGAGATTAAGTGAGGTAAACTATATCGTGCAGTATTAGAAGTTATTATCACTTGCGATAAACACTTCCCCCCCCCCCCCGTTTTATCTCATATCGAAACAAACTGCGTTTATAGTGAATTCTTTATCAAATAATGATAACAGTAACTGAGCCATCGGTACTGATGACTCTTCCTTTTCCACTAATTTTTGGTCCTTATGCCTTCAGAAAGTGATTACTAGTTATGTTCCTATTATTTGTTATAGCAAATGCTCCTAATCTATCTTCTTCTTCCACCATTAGTAGCATCTTCTTCGTCTTTAAAAAATAGAAGAATTCCGGCTGCGCCTTTAATTCGCCCCAAGTCAGTTTCAGAAATTATGACATAGAGATTATTTTTTTGAAACATTACTATGTAGTTTCATATATACATTTTTTCCAGAACATTTAGATAAATGCAATTTAGGCATCTTTTACGCAGACCTGGAATCGAGACGAGTATAGATGCAATTTCGAATAACTATAAATATCTAATCGAAGCAGAATTCACCCAGAAACTTGACCACTTTGATCCACTGAATTCTGATACTTGGCAACAAGTATGATAGAACTTTTGTAGTAGTTGCAGTATTGGAGAATTTTTTGATTAAATTTTTTTAGCGTTACTACTACAATCCCAAATATTATCGAAATAACTCAATAATATTTTTGATGATAGGAGGTGAGGGGCCGGAGGACGGAAAATGGGCAGTAAAACCAGATGTAAGCTTAAAAAATAAATGTAATTAAATAAAATTATTATTTCCCTAGCAACAGAACTCATGAGGATGAAAACTAAACCACAGTCGTGAGAAGTTATCCTCCTTAAGACAGTGTTACCTTAAATTTATAATATAGTTACCACTTATAGTTGCTTTGAAATCTGTAACAATATCTAAAAGAATTTTGTTTAGTAAAAATTGATTACTTTGGTCCACATATGTTTAGATCCAATACATAAAATGGGCTTCTAAATATGGAGCCGCAGTATTTGATCTAGAACACAGATTTTTCGGGAAAAGCTGGCCTAAACCGTAAGCACATTCTCACTCTTTATTTTGTAGTAGCAAATTAATAAATATCGTTGTTATCAAACAATGTTTTCACTGGTTTATATTTTAACTCAAGTTCCGTTGTGAATTTTTTGCATTACAGAAACATGAATTTTGACTCATTAAAGCTGTTAACCACTCAACAAGCTCTTGAGGACATCGCTTATTTCATCAACTCAATGAACCAAAAATATGGATTCAAAAATCCGCGATGGGTAACATTTGGAGGAAGCTATCCAGGTTTAGTGATAAAGCAGGAACTCTTTTTTTTAAATCTCCTTAAGAAGGATGAAAAAAAAGACATATAAATTTTAAGAGTAACGAAAAGAGTTGAGTTGTTCTTAACCGCAAATTTCTACTAAGACCTTCGAATGTCCAGGCCAAGACCTGATAATTAATGGCATTAACAAAAATGGATAAAAGAGTAATTATCGCTTTTAGGAAGCTTCGATTTTCGTGTTTTTTCACACATACGGCTAATTTTCCGCGGTTCTTCACTGCTGAGCTGAAAATAGTTTTCTTTGTAGAAGATGCTGTCGCTGTTTGAACCACCGCAATATCCCAAAATCGACTACTTCTTCCACTCGTCTTCCTCAAACGCGTTAGGTACACGAGACAACAACATCGAAGCCAGTGCTTGAGAGTTTTCAACTGATTCTAAATACAAGAATGGAGTCATCAGAATATCAACCCCAACTCTCTAGAAGAGCGATGTATGTAGGAAACAAGGAAAGAAGCACCACATCGGCGAAAGAGGATTGTTACATCCTAAACGAAGCTTTGCGTAGTCGTTAGCAAGGCTCAAGCCGCGGTCTAGGGACTAATCTTCGCGTACTAAACATACTTCACAATTTAACCAAAATCCTCATCCATGTGCTAGTGGAGAAACTGAGAGCACAACGTCCTATAAACTGAACGACATTGAGCTGTGATCGTTGGCAGAGTACTGCGCTCTTTGACGAACCAACTTCTCAAATCGCAGACACGATATATCTCAGGAGAAGGACGCAAGGAAAATGTCGATGCCAACAGCTGAGGCATCTTCTTTAAATGTGTGACGACAAGGATCAATTCTAGTAGAATTATCTCATGCATTTTGTAGATGTTGAAGTAGAGATCAAACCTGCTCTGAATCTTCTTCATAAATACAGTTCACGGCTCTGAGTCTTTGTGAATACAAGGTGCTTATCGTCTTGTTTCTTCCATATACTGCCGTCTCGCTCTACGGAGTGGGATTGACATTCAACGCATATACTAATTAAGTTAATATTGTCGAAAAAACAGATTTATAAGTATTTACAAAATTTGGTTGATTTATATATTATGCAATAAGGTCCTACTGCAGAATAAAATACTATAAAAAATTTTCTTCTGTCAGGTTCACTCTCTGCATGGTTCCGCTCTAAATACGCACATTTAACTGTTGGCGCAGTTGCCAGCAGTGCTCCCGTAAATCTTAAGCTAGATTTCTACGGTAGAATTGTTTTTCTTAATCAACATAATTTAATTCAAATTTTATACTAACAATTACTCTTTTTCAGAATATGCAATGGTGGTAGGTGATAATTTAAAAGTAACGGATCCTGAATGCCCTGTTGTTGTTAAAAGTGCATTTAACCTTATGAAGAATCTTTCAATGACTCTAAAAGGAAGGGACGAGTTAAATAAATATTTCAAGTTAGTAAAACTTTAAACTTAGCTATATTATTCTATTAAATAATACATAAAAGTGAAGTCAGAAACATAGTTTGCAGTTATATAGACAAAAAGAGAGAGCGGAAACAATATTTTTAGCTTCTAGTGATCTTGAGACTTTAGTATATAAGCTATACTGACCTCAGTTTTTCCTCGCTATATAATTGGATCTACTTTATATCAGCCTTCATCCGCCGTTTGATGAAAATACGACAAAGCTGGATATCACTAATTTTTTCGCGAATCTGTATAGTGTCTTTCAAAGCATGACGCAGTACACGTACGATGGAAGGGTAAGCCTATTGTAATTGTGAAAATAAATGATGCCATATTATATGTTTAACTACTATAAGGCCATTATGGAGACGATTATTTCCGCATAGATATTTGCTATTAGTCTAAAACCTATTCTGCAGTTTTCCCATTTATTGCGTGAATAATCAGTCTTTTCTTGTTCAACTAAAGAATTCTTCGTAATCATCTACATTCGTTTGAAGATTATTAATTTTTAGATTTCTTGCATTTTTACTATTCAGGACAATGAAACCCATCACAATTTAACTGATGCCAGATTATGCAGCCTTATGTTAGATAAGAATGAAAGTGATGTTATTAAAAGGGTTTATAACCTCTATCGATGGTGAGAAATGCTTAAAACTTAAAAATTTTCATAAAGAATTTGCTTCATTTTCTAAAGTATGCAATTCTTTGAATTTTAAGTAGTGAATATTTTGAACATTTTGACATTATAATTTAGACCTATAGATATTTACAGTTCCCACTTATCATAGAACACTTACTAGTAAGCCTAACAAATTAGAGTGTTCTAAATAATTTTTTAAATAGATAAAGTAATCTACATTTGTGGGTACAAGGCGTTCCATGAATATGGCCTAACTCCACTTGTGCTAACTCGAAACCCAATGCCTAACATTTTATAGAATGTTTGTCCTACCTTATATTTTTTCATCTTCTGAGGAAACAAATTATAATATCTAAGTAGTTTATTCCTAAAAACTGTGCTTGCATTTCCTAAGTGTCCTGCATTTATGAGACAGTACGTTTATTGTATTTCTCTCCGAGAAATTTCGTTCATCATAGTGTTCTGGGAGCGGATCAGAATACTAGGATAAATATTCTTTACAATGTTAAGCATTGGATTTCGAGTTAGCACTGTAAATGGAGTTTGGCCATAATCATGGAATGCACTGTATGAAAATAGCATTGATAAGGAAGATATAAGTGCTTAGAGAGGTCAGAATGGGGATCTTTTTGAGGTACAATGATATCACTCTTCAATCGAATGACAATTCAAGTGATATCTTTCCTAATAGCTATTCGGATATGATAGATGCCGTTAAAATTGGCGATCTGAAAGTCTTAGGAGATGATAACGGTAGGTGAATTATAGAAATAGGACACCTAAACTGATTTATCTAGAGTTGTAAATTTCTGTTAAATACATTAATTAATGGTACCAATGAAAAATACAATGCATAAGCTAAATTTCACAGTTTCCTAACTTCAAGAAAGTAGGTGGAGTCTACTCCTACCTAAGTTACCAACGCAGTGCTCGTTTCAAACAAGATTACGATAAAGAAACTTTCATACAAATTTTACCTTCTTTTAACATGGGAAACGTATATTCATTTAGACATAAATCTCCTTAATAGGTGGAGTGGTTTGCAGAATGAAAATGTTTAAGTCAGTTTTTCGCAATTGCTTAGGCTTAAAACTCATGTGGTATTTTCACCTGATTAATTTTAGAGACTATTGTATAGATAGAAGATAGAAAGAAGCAAGAGATTACACATTTAAAAGGCTTTCCGAAATAAAGCCTTAATTATAAATTAATTATTTCAGGCTCAGATGTAAATGAGTTATACATATTGCAAATTTTTGAAGTATAATTTTTATTATAGACATACTTTTCAGTATTTTTTGCCTGGAAACTCTAAATATGATACTTTTTACATATGTTTTATCTACCAATGTTTTATTATTGCAGCTGCTTCACGAGGATGGATGTGGTTATGTTGCAATGAACTAGGCTTTATGCAAACCACAGACCAAGGTGATGGCGTATTCGGGTCAATAGTCCCCCTTAAGTCAGTCAATTTATTAATATCTAATCATGTAGACTTATTAACATCAAACTTATTTCGAACTAATGTACTTTCAGTTTTTTCATTGACATGTGCAGTGATATGTTTGATCCCAGTGTTAACATGACCACTATCTACGCTAGAAATACTGCAACACAAAAATACTACGGTGGAAGTAAAAATTATCGGGTTAGATACTATCAAACTACAGTTGCTATGATATTTACATTAAACAATTAAATATTGCAGTTCTCATGATTTTAGTGAGATGTCATAAAGGGAATATAAACTGACTGAAGGGGGAAGCAATGTAACGGATAATGTGATTTTTGCAAAACCGTTCATAAAAAAAGTATTGAAACTTACACTCAATACAGATAATGCTGCAGTAGAAACAAAGTTCTTAGCAAATATTAATTATCGACAGGCTACAAATATTGTTCTTCCAAATGGTTCGATGGATCCATGGCATGCTCTTGGAATTTATAAGAATGACATGAAAAACCACGTTACTCCTATACTCATAAATGGTAAGTACTTTCATAATTCAACATTCTCACTTGCCGTTTATTCAGCATATTCATTAAGCTTCTTAGGGTTCCTGGGTACCTAGTAAAGACTCAATTCAATTTTCTAATGAAAAATAGCAAAAGTAGTATTCGGAATCTCTTAAGGAACAGCTCATTGTTCTGACATGTATCCTGAGTACGATGGGGAACCTCCAGCTTTAAAAGGAGCAAGAAATCAAATACAGAAAGAGATTGAATACTTTATTCGTAAGTTGATTATCGTGAACCACGACGATATAACACCAGGAAAAAACGGCTTATTTCAGAATGGAATGGAGTCGGCTCGTATCCCTTTCTCACTTCTCTTCTCATCCTTGTTTATTTTACTATAACATTGTAATAAGTTCCCAGCATAAACATTAATGAAATTTAAGATCTTATGTTGTTAAAATAGATATGGACACAAAATAATTCAGATGTTTAACTTATCTCATAATCTAAACAGCAAGTATATTTGATCTAAAACGAATAAAGTAAAATATAACTCTATATTCTCCTACAGTATACACTTAGAATAAGAATTGTGTTCATTAAGAAACATCTTGGAGATGAGTTCGCAGAGTTGTCACTTCGTCTGATCAGTGTTGTGACTGTCATTTTTTTGACAGAGTTGCTAAAAGGAGGCGTTACCGAGAATCACCTCATGAGTCACACTGTTGGGAAACCATGATTGTTTACCTCATAATTATTTTCTTCGTCAGCAACTTAACCTAAATATGGTTATAATATTTATAGCAGAACAACGGTTTCATTTAGTGAAAAACAAGTAAACAGTAATGAATTTGTATCCATATTTTCGCAAACAATAATTGTGATTATCTAAAAAAATCACTTGGTTATTTAACAAAATATTGCCATGAGAATTTAAAAGCGGCAACCAAAATTGTTGCCTAACAAAATTTAAACAATTCAAACTAAGAAAAGTATGGTACTAAATCTTATGGTCTGAATATAATATTTCATTCAACAATATATACCTGATTGGAGATATCATTTCTATTAATATAAATATACATTTCCCCACTGAATAATTAGGATTTTCAAGGCCTAAGAAAATAACAAAGAAGCAAAGCTATTTGATGATTATTTACTTGATATGGAAAACAACAAAGACGGTCTGAGTTATTTATTTGAAGAGCGTTAGTTTATCAGCTTAAAACTGACCCTTATAATAAAGCATCCATATAAAAAGATTCTTCACAAAATATTTGTGCAATATATATTTCTAATACTCGTAAACTTTTTCTATAACGTTTTTCCTGTGGCAAAAACATGAGCCCTGCAAATTTACGAAGTTACATAAAACTATAATTTTTAGGATGTTATATATTCAATTTTTATGCTTATTTTCACAACATGCACAAATAAAGTCAGTGTTCATACCTAAAGCCACAGAAGCCATTTCAATGTCCACTTTCGGTGAGTTGCCATTGACGCACACTATGTTCGGCATCTATCCAACACTGAAATTGTAGCC
>JAJAVP010000008.1:855854-907768 GCA_020740425.3 Heterorhabditis indica
AAATTGTAGCCGATCCGCAATCTTCGACGCAGCAGGTAGCTTCCACTAGCACAGAAGCCATTTCAATGTCCACTTTCGGTGAGTTGCTATTTACCAACTATCAATAGCTTATTTATATATACTATCAAAAGTTAGTAGTCATTCGGCTTTAGCATTATAATCAATATTATTTTCAGCTATGGCCATCATCATATACTTGGTACACAAATCATTGAAGCAATTGTAATACTTGTAGATGTTTAAGTCTTATGATAATATCATTAAATAATTAGCATACATTTCTGTTATATTGGTATAACTCTCTTGCACAATAATCCAATTTTCAAGATATCAAAGAAAAACGAATTCATTTAACAAAATGATTCTCTCTTACTGATCTTCAGGACTACTCTAATACTTTAAGTTATAAAATAAGATACAAACAGTCAAGTAACTGCTGTTGTGCGTTGACGCCAGGACGTTTATACATCGGTTAGAATTTTATTCATTTTTCGCGTATAAATAGCATGTACAATAGTAACATTAAAGAAAACAGGCGTAGCGATTTTCCAAACATACACTTAAATATAATGAATTAAACCGCTTACTTGTATTTTTAGCTTTCTATAGAATGTTATGAAATAAACCCGCGAATGGTCCTACTCAAATAATGACAAAGTAGTTACTGCACAAGGAAGTAAATGTAATTTAGATATAAGTCTTAATTAAACAGAAGTAAAATCAAAACTTGTGATAAAGTATTTTGGGTTTTATGTTAATTTACCAAGAACCTGGCGAGATGGGATCAAATAATTCTTCGTGTTCAGCCCACGGATTCTCGGATAGAAAATTTTCTATTACTTCTTTCATTGCAAGGTTCGGAATGAGTTCACCTTCACTAAGAGGAGCACGGGTGACAGGATCAAAATGGCCTAAAATATTAGAACTAATATCATAAATGAACTTAAGTAATAATGTTCCTTAAATCTTGATGGACACCCTGGGTATAATATTTAGCTTAAATTAGTATGCATAAAGACTATTGTTACAAAGAGGCCACCGATAAGAAACTTTGTTCAGGTCTAGTTGAGAATCACGAAGTTATCGTCATCATTCTCTTGCTCGTCGTCGTTAAAGTATATTTCAACTGTATCTCCTAGCTTGAAATACTCGATATTTGTAGGAGTATTCGAAATTTCCTTAAAAGACTAAAAAAAATGAGTCGTGCTGGTAATTTTTAAGGTGCCAATTAAGGCAAATAATATAATTTAGTGATATTCAAAGTGCAGGCCTCATATTTATTAAAAAACCCTTTTTTCTATAAATATAAAGAAATACTAACCATAAGCAGTGAGACTTACCAACTCTCTGTAGATGTTGTTTTATATCAGCTCTGTCGTATGTTATGCCTGATGGAGTTATTACAGGATCCCGTAAGAGCTCAAAAGAAATCTTCCCACAGAGATAATCAGGAATTTCACGCCGTCTTCTTCTCTCATCAACCTATAACAAAAACTTTAAATCGAATTTTGGAAATCAGTGGTTTACGATCACACTTGTAGTTATTAAATCCAAATTTTAAAAATATAACCTGTGCAAGCATCGCATTGAGTTGTGCCTTATGTTGTTGCCCTTCCAACACGATTTGATCTCTTTTAAAAGTTATCTGTTCATCATCTATATCATCATTGCCCAAGTTCCCCTTGCTCGAGAATTCTTTTAACCGACGAACTACGTCTTCTTCAATTAGTCTAAATAACTTCATTATGTATTCTCAAAAATTCCTAAATTGTTGTCATTGCTGAATACAAAAATAACGTGTATAAATTATATATTATAGGATAAGTGATACCTTTCCAAATATATTTGTAAATCAATTTCTTGCTTAATTCTTTTGTCATCCTCACAGCGAAACTTTTCTCGTCTAGCCAACCTCATCTGCCCATGAATTTCGTCACCAAAGTTTACCTAAATTACATCTAAAAAATAAAATGTTAAATGGTCCAAATAACTGTAGCATATAACATTTAGCTACTGTATAAATTTACTTAGAAAGGAATGGATACTTTCTGGCAGATGGCCAACTCGTTAGCCTTAGTTAATAGCTTGATGGCTTCTTCATAATTACCAAGTTGTATAGCAGCTCTGCCCCAGAAGTAATAAGCCTGGAAATAAATATACACTTATTAAAGCAATGCACGAAAAAAAACCATATTGACGTGTTAAGCAGAAAATGAATAGAACATAAATCTGTATTACTACCTTTACAGAATTTCTATCGAGATCAGAAGCCTTACGGCAGTCATCTGCGGCCTTACTCCATGCTTTTAACTTAAAATACAATCTCGATATACCAAAAAATATACAAGCCTATAACAAAAATTTTATATAGTACTATGAAGCAAAACTTGAAAATCGTTATACCTGAATATGACACAACGCACGATTTGTGAAGAAGGTTGCGACCTGTGGATTTCTAATAATAGCTTTGCTGTAAGCATCCACTGCATCGTGGAAACGATTTTGTTGAAAATATTTATTTCCTAGAGCCTTGAGCTCATCAGCAGATTCACGAATCATTTTCTTCTCTAAAAATTGCAAATAGAATCATTTGTATAAAAAAATTACTGATAACTGAAAAAACGTAACAAAGAATTCATGGTTAATCCAGAAGGTATAGTAAAAACAATGAAATATCACCAATATTTCATATCAACGTAAGTATGAGTAAATAAAAAATGTTAGTTGCGAAATAATAACAAAATAAGACCAATTATCCCCAGTAATTTTTACTATTATACTGACAAACCGGAAATTTAAAAATTTAAAACCTATCCGTATGACATTGCCAATAATACTGCTTTCCAAAACCTCTAATACTGATAACATATCAGGAACATTGATTTCCAGTCCCTTACAATATTAATGCATTAAAATTCGATCGATGTTGCGAGAAACAATTTATAAAAATCCTAAATCCCTAATCTTTATTCGTCTATTTTGGATTCGGCAATGTTAATGCAACGCCACTTCAGGTTGTTCCATGAAATGACATCATCCAAGCCGTGTTGTAATATGTCATGCTCTAGCTTTAAACAGCACATTACCAGTACAGAAATATTTCTACTCCGTAGATCAAATCAGATAAATTATGCAAAAGTTAAATCTACTGTAACCTAGCATTTTATAGAGAACATTTAAAGGAATGGTTTAACGAATTTTTGCATGACATTGATGTAGTATTGTGGAAATTGCAAACGAGATGTTTTTCGTTTAGATAACGCAATGACACAATGACAGTGTTCATAAATTCGACTTCGTCAATTAATACTATATATTCTCACATCAACATTAAAACACAAAAAGATTTTTTACCTTTTTAAAAATTAGGAAACATCTATTTTATCATAAAAGTTTATTGTCAAACATAATCCCAATATCCCAGCTAAACATTTGAATGTTCAGATGTAAAAATAATCTCTACTGATCAAACCAAAATGAGAGTGATATAGATGGTGAGAGAGCACGAACATGATGCCACCACCCTTTAGGTATGAACAATGCGTCACCAGCCTCAACGATTGCATCATAGCAATGTGCTGAAGCAAAAAGCGGGAACTTCTCTAAATCAGGGTTCTCCGCATCAACCTGAATGTACATTATTAATGTTAAGTAGTACATAACAAGTTTTGTGAATTACCTGGCTAGTATTTGTTAAAATTCCACTTTCATTAGCATACACCTTTTCGGAATCTACTGGCGAAATTAAACGAATAAATTTCCTTCCAGAAATCTGAAATGTATGTTTTTAGCTATTACATTTACGACACGTTCATATACGTACTTGACAAAAAAGATTCTCCCTTGGATCGGTATGAAGTGGAGACAGGGTTTCGCTTGGACCTATCCATATGTTCATATCGATGTCCTTTAAAATTAATAATTATTTATAATTGCATTAAATTTGAACTAAAAAGTACTATCTCACATCAAAATTAAGATTATATTCATTATACCTTTTCGCTACATCCAGCTAATAAACAATACTCAGGAATGATTATATCACTTTTGAGTCGAGGAATTTGATCAAGAAGACGATGCTGTGCCAAATACATTGGTTTTTCCTGCGAATGTAATTATTATTGATATTTAAAAGAAAACGTATTAATATCTTTACCACATACAGAACGATAAATTAACCTGTCTGTTAGGTCCTAAAATACCAGAAAAAAATTCATATCCGGTCATCAATCGCTGGCTCCAGCTATCTTCAGTATATTTTTCTCCAAGTTCAACAGGAACTGTTCGGTGACAAAGCAAATTGTTTAAGAAATCAAAACTGCAACGACTAACTTTACAAAAAAATATCGAAAAATATTGACTGAATCTATCAGATGTTACCTACTTCCATTTTTTTGTTGCTGACCATTCTTTAACAGCACCCACAATGTGTACGGGAATTCCTTGTAATAAAAAATTTGTCAAAAATATTTCGTCTGATATTGAAGCAGAAGAGATGACTGATTGTGAACATTTCAGTGAAGATGGAGTACTAATAGAACACTTAAAAATTTCTATATGAAATAATATATGAATATTTAACAATACTTAGTAGACAGAGACAGTAATAGAATACGCGATATCAATATATACCTCAGTAAAATTTGGAAGCTTGATTGGCGTTAGTCGATTAGCTAATACTTCAGCCCACTTATTAAGGACATTATCAGAGGGCGAACGACCTAACAATAACCCCATATCTGCTGCTTGAAGGCTTTCCTTAACAGTTTTATATTGTGAATTCACATAAAATATTGTTTTAGTCTGGAAAGAACAATAAAACTACGGAAAAAATCTAAACATTCATTATACTTAAGAACTGACCCGCAAATTATTATCATTTGCAAGTCGAACAGATTTACATAGGGAGATGGAAGCATAAAATATTCTCCAGCAGTCATCAACTTGAGCGAAATGCCCTAAAAATATCACTTCCTCATGGCCCATTCACTTTGACTTAGCTCATCTATGCCTCACTTTCTGCTTACCCGTATTCAGTTTGTCCCATCCCATGTCGAGTAATAAATCTTCCAACTCTATCGATGGTGGCTCATCACTCAATAGACAATGATCACCTATCTTTTGTATATTATTTACGCTCGATGAGTATGTGGTAAACTTATTAACGATGCCAATACCCAGTTTCTCAGAATCAAGAAAGTAGCGGAGAGATGATACGTGAATATAATCCAAAGACTAAAAAATAAAATCTATAATATATTAAAATCGTTACCTACCTATTAATAGTCTACCTGCAAGTCTTACATTTGCTAACATAAAGAGTTTTTCATTACTTATTACTATACTCTACATGTAATCTTCATATGCTCATTCTCTATTCACATTTATCTTTAAAAAACAATATTTATGAAATAAAGGCGAAATCTACAAACCTTAATGGACTTCAAAAGTTCTCTAATGCAACGAAAAACCTCAGGATCAAAGCACTCTCCTTTAATGTAGTTGTGACAAGTAGCGACTTCATCAAAATTCAAAACGCTAAGCCTAGATCAGGTTTCATAACGTCTTAGATATATAATATATAGTAGTTTTTATATTATACTGACTTTTCTGGGATTTTAACAGTTTCTTATAAATTATTAAATTGCTATATTTCACTACAGATAAGAATACTTTACCCATCAATATTACTATACGTTGGGGGTAGGACTACAGTACAGTGGGGAATATCAACCTCCAGAAAATCTTTTGAAACAACGATAAACCTGAAAAAATACTATTTAACGATTATGTATGATAAAATATAGTAAAAAAAGATGAAAATGAAAAATCTAAAATCTACATAACCCTAGTTTTTGGTAAAATGACTTCACAGTTGATTGTGCGTGTGCTACCAGTAATAGATGAGGAAAGCGTTGTCTAGCCAAACGAACAGCTGCTTCATTTAATTTACTTCCAATACGATACTTGCGATGTGCCTGTAAAAATACAGTATAAAATAGCTGCATTTTAAATATTTAACAAAATCAAGTTTGAAAGTAACTTTTAAAGTAAATACCTGAAGAACAGCAACTCGTTCAAGTTTGATAAATGGTAAGACAACACGAAGCCTACAGACTCCAACAAAAGAACCTTAAAATTAGTTAAGAAAAATATTATGCTACTTTTCCTCACAATTATACGTGAATTACCTAAATGATCTCTGTATCCAAGGTGTACACTCGACTCATCAAACCCATCAAACTCCTCTTCCAGTGGTACTTTTTGTTCATCTACGAACACCTTAATAAAATACTAACAAAGTACGGGAATAAAAAGTAGTACTTAAGAGTTTATTCTATATTTTAAGTAGTGACACCTTCTAAGGGCTCAATAAGAGTGGAAAAATGTATAATAACAGTAATTTTTCAAACTTGTATTCGAATTTCCTTCAATTCATTGAAATGAACCGAATCATGAGGAACTTCCTCAATATCTTCTAAGGCCTACAAATGAAATGTTATAATGCTAAATTTTTTCTGTGGATATGAATATGAATAATCTTTTTTCGAAAAAAAAACTTATCTTTCCTTCACCTGAATGTCACTTAAAATAGATCGAACACTAGCTAGCTGGTCGTTTTTCAGATTGCATGTTGTCATATCCCAAAAGTCCAGTGCTTTCAAAGAAGAAAATTTAGGAGGAAGTATAAAAACGGCACTGAAATACTCATTAAAGAGCAATATAGAAAATAAGGTTGATATAACATTGCTAACTTTTTGTTTTCATTCCATAGCTTCTTCAATCCCATATTTTTAAGGTATGAAAAGGCAGTGGACGTGCACTTCACAAGGACTATCTTTTGAGGGAATTGAACAGAAATCCTGTTAATTGCTGTCGCTAAGGCATATAATGGAAAATCCAACTAAAATAGGATTTTAGTTAAAAATTATGGGAAGGCAAATATGGCAAGAATTGAAAATAATTTCTTTAATTTTATGGATACAATTATAATATATAAACCACCTCTGTTACTCCCTCGAAATGTTCGAGGATTGTAAAGCAGTCATCAATTATTCGCACATAAGACATCAATAGAGTTTCTCCTGAAATATTAAAAGTAAAAAACTTTAATCGTTTGTGTTCTTAATCTATCTTTGTGATAACATATTTTGATCCTTAAAAGAATTCTGACGTCATCACCATTTAAAATATTCTCTTGCAAACAATATTATCAGCTCATTCGCCTACGTGAAGAACAAATCTTCGCGATCAATAAATTGATAAGATGATATAAAAATAAAGCAGATATAAGTAGGAAGGTTTAAAAACTGATCCGTTATAATTAAGTGAGGGTGGAATATGTTGTTATTTAAATAACGAGAATAGAAAGAAATATGTAACCTCGATAAGTGGAAAGCTCAGTATAAATTTATTCGATACAAAATAAACCAACCAAAGAAATACCCAAAGCGTTCTTGAAGATAATTATTTGTTTCTTCTAGCTTTTCCAATATGCGAATTTCGACCTATAAAAATCACTTCTAATCGAAGGAATATTACATTATATAGATCTTTAATGTATTAGGTGTATGCAAGAGTTTTAGTCCTTTTTTTCCAAACATCCAGTTTATTCCAATACTATATAAAATACAATTCAATAATCAAAATATTTTCTCTCGCTTTCTATGACCTGCCATCTCTCGAGTATATTTCGGATCCCTTCGCGATAGAACAACCTCGGCTTCGAGGCAATGAATTCATCGACCCATTTTCCTACGTCGCGGTGTAGAGCTTTTGCGACAAGTTGATTTGTCAAGACGTAGCTGGCGAATAAATGGTAATCCGAAGGCACCAAGTCGGGAGAATAAACCGCCTGCGAGAGAACCTCCCAGCCCAAGTTCGAAATGCTCCGCTGAGTACTCAAAGCAACCTGCAGTTTTGCGTTTTCATGCAGCAAAATGACGTTCCGAATACCTTGCTCATAAAATGGTCTTTTCTGTGCTATTAGGTCGGCCAAATTAGTCAGCTGACGACGGTAGTGTTCGGCAGAAACCGTTCAGCCCGGTTGGAGGAGCTCGTAAAACAGCACACCCTTCATATCCTACCAGATGCGCAGAAGAACTTTTTTGGCGCGGCTGTTTGACTTTACCGTTGCTGTTGGTGGTTGACCGGGATCTAGCCAAGAATGTGTGCGTTTAGGATTGTCGTATCTGATCCATTTTTCATCGCCGGTAACAANTACTTGTGTTGAGACGGCGGCCGATACTGTTTTCGGAGAGTTCATGCGGTACCCACTTTCCGAGCTTCAAAATCTTTCCCATCTCATTCAACCGTCTCGTTACTGTTTTGTGAGAATTTGTTTACCATTAAATCACAACATATGACATTTCAAAAACTAAAAGGCTAGCACTACAAATAGGCAAAAAAGCTGGAATTTATTTAAGTTTTGAATAGTTATACTAGTGCTGAAAAAACAACTAAGACTCTTGGATACACCTAATATCTATGTTAACTGATATTACCATCAACTTGGTTTTTTACCGGGAAACAAATATTTATTCTTTATATGATACCCTAGCCATATCTTTCTGCACGTCCCTTCATCAGCTGATATACATTACGACACCACGAACTTCAACATTGATCTATTACTGTCAAAACAATGACCGTACCTATGTATAACTGGATCCAGTGGTAAAGTTGCAGTCATTATACTGTGGTCAAAAATAGCAAGTTATAGTTAATAGATACTTTTTTTGATTTATATAATTCAACAAACTATTTGTATCATTTAGATTGAAATAAATGTTCGTAGAGAAATTGGTGTTCTCCTCAAAAAATTTAATTTTAGACTAAAGATCCATGTATTAGTCATTAAATACCATAAGACTGATAAATTAAGTTCGAAGATGTAACCATCTATTCACCGAATTAACATACATTTTCTAGTTAATTGTAGTCATAAGTACGACTGTGAAAACCTACCACCTAAATTATATCTAACTGGAATCAATTTTTGAACTGCAATATCATTATAACCTACTTATAATTAAAATTTCGCGCACGGTCTTAATATGTACTTTATATCGAATAATCTTTAAATCAGCTTATGTAAATTCCACTCTTAAAATTTGAATTTACATAAAAGAAATCGCAATATCACATCATTAACGGAGCAAGGAAAAGTGTAAAAGTTGAAAACAATGGGAAAATAGATTTTCTGCATAGCATATCCTTACTTTGCACATAACCTTCATTGTATTGAATAAATAGTTGTATATTGAAGTAAACATCTCTAACCTTCTCCCATTAAAAGTGAGGCAAAATATTATCAAGAAAAAAACCATTGTCTGTATAGAAGACAATAAGAGCTTAATTCTAGGACGTATTGTTTTAATTGAAACAGCTCAGTAGTATAAATTATATATTCGACGCCATCTGCTCACACGTCATATAGTTTAATGTATACCATTGATTATTACATATTTCATTCGAGATAAACGACTCTTCCTCTTTTTAACAGTTGAGTCCGTTTGAACAAATACCTAAGCAGCGCCTAATCTGGGACTATTAGGGGCGGATCGATGGGGGCGGGTGGGCCGCGTCGCGTCGATTGCCGCATGCGGCACCCGAAAGCGGCGGGTCTTGCACACTTGATGGGTGAGCTGGAGACAGAGCGAGACGCTCTGGAGCATTTCGTCGCTTCAGGTCGCGCAGGGAGGCGCAATGCCCTTCCCGAAATCGAGGTTAGTCCATAGTGCCATATTATCTTGCATATCGATTTATTAATTACCCACACACTCGCCTTTTTATTTGTTAAAATGAAGATAGCATTGGAAGCACGTTAAAATCAGAACGTTTTCCTGTTGAATATTTGTCTAACGGTAATGACTATTTATCAAATACAAAAGCTTCCGCTGTATAGCATTTTTCAACACCTACCCAAAGATTATAGGCCTATAAGAGACTAACTAGAAAAAAATAGTAATATTGATAATTAAAATCTCATTCAATACGTTATAACTTGTGAAATGTTTTCTTGTTAGCCCCACTTCATATTAAAATATTTAGAATGAATATTATCACATAAACCAGAAAGTTTAATTTAATATCACGATATACGTGATCAGTCATGTTTACATTATAAAACCGGTACTGGCTATGAAGAATGTCGTTCACTAACTTTCATGACCACGAAACTGATGAAATCACCAATTGGCGTTATCATTTACAATAAATGATCAATGAGAATGTTTCCTTTCCTGGTTAATATTTTCATTATACCAAGTTATTCTAAACCTTCAACCTGTATTCTTGCCCTTTTTATGTTAAACAAATACTTTACTCATAAGATAAGCATAATGAGCATTAATACGAACAAATTCCACGTTTCTGCATCACTAAAGTTCTCTACAGAAAGAGATGAGCCATGAGTGTTATTGTTTTTCAAACATATAAATCGGACTGATGACGTGGCATTGCCATGTGTGATAACATACAGCTGCTAAGTCGAACAGAACTGAATAGGTAACTTTTAGTTCAGTAAATGTTTCTAATAAATGTCATTAAGTTACTAACATAACGTTTACATATGTTGCGGCATAATTTATTCTTAAGTTAGGATAAATAATTACCTTCGCACTACTCTAGAATTACGTATGACAGGACGATAGACTATCGTTTACTCAAATTTAACCGTTGCTAGGGTTACGTTATTACGAAAAAAACAAATATTTTGCAAATATTTGTGACTGAAGAGTTCAAAATTTTCTTTTAGGTCTTTCTTTTGACCCATCTTTTAGGGATAAAGTTAACATGAAAATTAACAAGAGTTATCGCTTGGTGTAAACTATAAACATTATTGTAGTAATTCCAGGTAGAATCAAATGACCCGGGAGCAGCAAAACTCGCAGAAAGACTTTCTGATTTATCTGCTCACTGCGATGATGAATCAGATAAACATAGTGAACAACAAAGTGAGTCCACCAGATTACTTCAACATAACCAAACATGACTATTGCATTTTAATGAGAATTATAAACACTAAAATAATTATAACTCTATGTTATTGCCCTTTTTCGGATTTAATTAATGCGTTATAAATCCTATATTATTTATAGTTCTTCACAATTGTCATGTTGATTTCGCATGTCAGATTTCTTCAACTAATAAGCAGTGTAGTAACAGAACTGCGATAACATGATAGTTAAGTTGAGATGTACATACTGACGTCATTTAGGAAAAATCTATACATGCTTAGACACAAACACAAAATGCTTAACTATTGTAAAGTGTGGTATATCTATGTCATTATCTAAGATTTTAATATTAAAGTAGCGGTTTTCTGTTCAGCACACACTCAGAATTCGAAGCCATTTATCAGTGCATAGCAACTGACGTCATTCCATTGCATAAGCTACGTACGCGTTCGAAACACAGCGGTTGTAAACTGCGCGATCAGAGGAACGAAGGAAATGGGAACTAATAACAGAAATCGTTCCGGGTGTGACATATATACTAATAATCTCAAATAATATTTCATCCATCAAACAAGTTTCCCATATATAATTGTAGTTTTGCATCAGATTTAAGATATATGCTCCTAACTAATGTTGTCTTTAAAGTAATCTTTATCGGAATAAAAAAATCTACATTTTAGTTTTTAAATTTACCTTAATAGAACCGCATTTATATGCGACATTATTATTAATATCCGAATTTTCAAGTTTAATTAAAAATTGAAGGGTAAGCGATAATATCAACTATCAGTACAAAACAATTATAAATCAGTGTACCATAAATTTCTACTAATATTAACCTAGAGTTTAATTCAAAACCACTACACCAAAGGGATGATAATCATTGTTAATATATGGGATATGTTAACGTATTTTATAACTTTTGAGAAAGGCGTCTTTGCTAATAGTGCTTAGTTAGCATTAAAATGTTCATAAATACGTCTTGTACACCGTTATATTGAACCAATTAAATGCGTCGCAAAAGCATGCACATAAACACTTGCAATGACGTATAATATGATCAGCTGCGAAGTCAGTACGAATATGCGAAATGGATACGCTAAAAAAACATTACCATTACTTCTTCACTCATTTTACAATATTATATTATTAGAGTAATTAGTCCTCAATGTTTTGTGGCCTCCTAGGAAATATTAATTAAATAATTCAAATAAATTTCCCATTTGACAAGTGAGGTTACGAATCATATTTCAAAACGCGCCATGTTAAATTGGAATACTTAACACACTCCATAATATCAACTTATGACATTTACAGTTAAATGAAATGTAATTTCTGTAAATCTACAAACATTGAGCCAATATTATCCAATAAACTAATAACCACATGCAAATGTTTTCAATAATTAAATTGAGACCATAACACTACCAGTATCTTTCTTCTAGAACTTTGGCTAGATGTAGACAAATCTACATAATTAAATTTAGCAATAATATTGGCCGTACTGAATAGCTAATGCAAACGCAATTTCAGGTGCACCACAGCCTCAAACAGCATCTTCCTAGCATTTTATGATGCCATTACATCATAAAAGAACGATATAGCAGTGACAATTCTATGTTTACTTTGGAAAACTTCTATGCAGACATTAATACTAGCTCATTTGAGTATTTTCTATTCTACGTTCTACCACTCAATTATCATTTGATTATTTTAACGTTGATTGTATTAGCTACGGGTCAACATGATCTTAGCATAACTATGACATGATAAGTAAGCCTCTCAGCACTTTTAACTCGCAACTGGCACAATGGAAAATAACTAACAGCTAAGCTATAGGTTCACTACCACTTTCCGTAACCTTATTATATACGTTTTTTATCGATTTTATTGCTTTTCTCTGTATCTATTTTTGCCTACACGACATTCATATTCAAATACACTAATGATCAAATAAATGATCAATACAATACTTGCCTATATGTAGTATTGTTGATACTTAGTTACGAAATTAATAATAATATATGGAGCATAATTAATTTGAAACGCACAAGTGTTATGGTAATATCATTATGACAAACGGAAGTTTACTAGTAAAACTAAGTTCGAATAATGCTGAATTAGAATAAAACAGGAATACTCAATGCTACCTTTCAGATAATATCCAACTATCATGGAAATAATAAAATTTATAAGTTACAAATTATAGTGCTTTAGCGTTACCAACACTAAACTGAACTAAAGTGAACTTGTAGTGAGAGTATGGTAGAAATGCTCTTTCCAAAATTGAGCTCCTTGTGCAAAAAAATATGTTAGGTATCCATTCTTAGTACTTATATACCAACCATGAAATAGATACTCCATATTAGTCATTTATATTTCCCATTATAACCCCAATATAGTTTCAGTTATTAAATAAAGTGAAGGATTCGAACTAGCGCTCTTAAATAACCTATACAAGGAACATTCTAACAGGGTGAAACTGTTATGAAGCTAACATCTACTAACCTCACACTCAGGCTTTCCCATTTTCCTATCACTCTGCAATCATACGACACAAGAAATCCTTCAAAAGTTATATGTTAATCATGAAAGATTACTATCAGATAGAATAATACCATTTATATAATAATGGCAATAGATAGCAGGAGCTTCACCGTACCACCGTAACTATACACTCGAATAAATATTTGGAAAAATCACTATTAGTGAATATTGCACCAAAGAACAAATACAGCATGATAGATTAAACGAAGCCAAATCTAACACGTAATCTATAAATGTTGCTTCATAAACATGTCGTAATTAAAAAATACGTTATTTAGTGGACATTTCTGCAAGCTTATTAATAATTTTCTCCTTCCACATTTTTCAAACATTCTTATTTGGACTCATAGAATTGTCCATTAATGATACATTCTATAATTATTGTAGTCGAATATTTAGACTATGTAAAAGTGCTTCTTTTATATCAAGCAAATTACTTTTAAGTAAAGTTATACTTAGGTCTTCTAAATATGTCCCACTAATCCAAATAAATCATTCTCTGGGAACCCAAAATAGTGCGCATTAAAATGTAATTATATGAGATCGAATTATTACATGGCAAAATTCTCTTAAGAACAGAACATCAACATAAAAAACAGTAGGACAGAAATCCTAGATGATCAAGTTCTGTTTGACAGTATAGGTATTCAAATAAAGAAAATACTAGTCAACGATCTAGCTACTTTTTTCATCTATAAAATCAACCCCAATTAATTTCTATAAGTGAAACAAAGTCAATGAATAGGAGAACTTTATGATTTATAGCTATAGAAAGGGTACCAACAAGTTCAACCACAATACTTCTGTTTAACCTCTAGCAGGAGATCTATCTGGATTTTCCATTTCTACACTTTCTGAGACTACCTTAGCAGTCTCTTCTATAACAGGGAAATCTTCCGGCAACTGAGTGTCTTTGGTTTCAGGAAGAAATACTGCAACTACTAGCCATTGTGCTGAGAGCAAAGTTGAGAATATAATATATGGAATTACATAATGAACTGAACGCAGATGAACTATCTGAAAAAGTAATTATACAATAACTACATCCTTTAAAAAAAGTCTTGTATCAGATACAAAGTTGAGATAATACTAACTGAAGGAGCTGCAACTGAGCCGAGTCTAGCACCAACGTTACATATACCTCGCGCCATATTTCTTACAACAGTTGGAAAAAGTTCTGCTGAGTACAAGTGGTTAATTTTCCAAGTTGGATCCAGAGAAGAAGCAACAACCATTGATAAAGCAACTAGTGACCAGTGGGTAGACGATGTCCCAGTTAATTGACTAAAATAGTTGCTAATTGATATAAAACCAAAATGCAATGAAGATTGGTTTAGTTCACATTAAAATAATATACCTACCTGAGCGTCGCCAACCATGCTCCTGAACATGCAATCCCTACTGAAAATAAGACAATCGGACGTCGACCAACATAATTTGAGACAACGAATGGAATAATGCCTATAATTATTTTGCGACGTTAATAGCACATATATATATATATTTGTTTAAAGTTTTGTAGAAATACACAAACCCATTAAAAATTTAGAAAAGCCCATCAAGGCCATATTAGAATATCGATCACCAGGAAGAGCATCTACGTTGAAATAAAACCTTCAAAAATACAGTGCAATCAAAAATAGATAAAATATTACATGAACACAAAATTTATTACATACCCAAACGAGACTATTGAAGAAACAACAAAACAGTAACACAGTGCAAGTAGTGAGCGAGCGATACTACCGTGTCTGAAAACGAAAAATTTAAGAAAACTTCTGTATCGCAGCAGTATTTTTTAAGCACCACTAAAAATTGGAATTTATATCACTAATAAAACTAGTACCAACGTTGTTTATATATAAATCTTTTTAATACCTAAATAAATCAGTATATCGATAACATTTTGAAGTCTCATTCCTTGTTGTAAGAGATGATAGAGGTGCTGAGAAGCCAACTATCTCCCACCACAAGGCATCTAAACAAATGTATCTATACATATAAAAAGATATTGGGAATAATAATACTTGTATACATTTCTAAATATGCAAGTAGGCATCACATAAAATGTTCTTATGTTAATGGTACATGTATCCATAGAACATAGCTAGTATTTAACATACCATTTGCAATTGTATATCTGTTAACTTTAGCTACAAATACTGCTGCAGAACGAGATTCACTTATTCGCTGAACACTAGCTAACCACCGACAGCTCTCAACCGTCCATACATACTGAAAATTAAGTCATTTATGCATAACCTAATACCTATAGAATATCAAATCAAAAAATAATTCTAATTAGGTAAACCAACAAAAGCGATTGATGATGACAATGCTGCTACTGCAGTGTAAAGATGGAAAGAAAACCAATGCAGACTCGAACGTGCAAGAACGGCGACAAAAATCTGTGAAACTAAGCTATATCCCAAAATAACCCTTCTGCTAATGTATAAAGTGAAAAAAAATCTATTCAATATAAAATACCATAGAAAAACTCCATCCATTAAGAGATACGGCTAGAAGTCTTGATCTCGGATGTTCAAGACACTCAACTAGTAGAACTAGATTAGTCACCTAAAAAGCTTATGGATCTCTTAAATAGTACTTGCTAAAGGTTTAGGCGTTAGCCCCCTTAAGATATAAAAATTAATGAATGATCGCCACATAACATTATTAAAAAATTAGAAATGTTTAACAAACCATATAACCTCCGCATCCCATCCCTAGCAAGAACAACAATAAAGCGGAAAATATTCGTGATAAATATGCTAGAAGAGAAAGCATAATATTTCCCGCAGATAATATTAATAGAGAGCCTAAATATAGGATTTAGTAGAACAAATTTCTCTAACTCTTTACCACTGAGCACTATTTTTTAGATTACTATTTTCTTATCCTAATACTAAGATTCTTGGCTCCTCATTCTTTTAACTAACCCATCACTACTGGTCTCCGTCCGTGAGTATCTGCTATCCAACCAGCTACAAATGCGCCTAGAAGTGCGCCAACCATAAGCATCGTAGATAAAGATGCTACAATAGGTGAACCACAACAAGCTTCACCCCAATCTACAAGGAGTGAATGGAATTCTGTCTAAAATAGCATTATTGTATAGTTACTATTAAAAAAAAACTGCACTTTTATCAACCTTCTCAAACTTGAAATACCCCCACCATTTATATGAATCATAAAATTATACAGACTCACCTCAAGTAGGTCACCTTCTTTTAAGCAAGTATTATTTAACAGTGAACATGCATGCTGCAAGATTCTTATTGTTAAAGTAATCTAATAAAAACAGTCTCATATGGTATTAATGGTTAAATAAAGTACTTATTTTAGCATACATGTGATGGCTCATAAAATGAAGTGGACAACATAGTAGCTGTTATCGGAAAATAACTGATTTGAGTGAGAATGAGCATTATAACTTCGTAACGCCTGCAAATTTCTTATTAGGAAATAGAAACTATATGGAGAAAACAACAATTATACTCAATATTTAAATGTATAAAAACATTGATATTCACGCATACGTATAATATACTACTAAACTTCACAAACAATTGAAGAAAAAACTAACCTATAATCTTCACTAATACAATTCCTTTTTGATGCATTTCTTCGTTTAGATAAATTGGGGGAGTGTAGAGGTGAAAAGCAATTGTCTGACGCATCTACTACTACGGCCGAGGTCATGTGAAAATTCGAATCTATATTTTAAAAATATTAATAAATAAAAAGATCACATAAATACCTATGACTTAAAACATAAAGTACACTGCTTGTGGTTTGCTTCATAAAAACTAAATTCAGAAAGAACATTGATAAACACGACCAAAATAGCATTATCAACTTTAATAGGTCTCAAAAAACTTTCTTAGTTATCCATATATATATATATATATATGGTATATATATATAGACACAAAATCGTGGGAACATTGTAAGGAAATATTAACCATCATCATCTGTAATGATTTAGTAACAGCACCACAAAGACGTGATACTGAATAGCAGCAAACTAAATCCGTTCATTCTTTTAAATAAAACATTGAAAGTACAAGATATATATATATATTAGAGATCAGCTACTATATAATAATGAAATAAAATGGTAGGGATAACATTCATAAGACAAAAGTGACATATCTATACTTTGAGCTAAAAATAGTACTATATATCGATTAAATCTTAGACACAAAAAATGAAACAAAATAAATCATCATCACTAATATTTTTAGCAGTTAAATGAGTAGTAGCAAATCTACAAATTTCCAAAGACCATAGATAATATGTAATAATGATGGAAAACTCGGAAATATTAATAATTTCCAGTATTAAAATAATTTAGCCATCTAGCCTATGAATAATAAATAGGATATGAAGCAGTATATAATAACTGTTCTCCAAATAAAAGAAACCATTCTAAATATTAATTCAGCAATTAGAAAAGCCGGTGATGGAACGGACACATGTCCAAAACACAACCAAAAACACTATCTACGTTAATAGGTGAAAGTCCACTTTTCATATCTGAATATTATGTGAAATATCGGAAAAGAGGAAAAGCACCATCCGGAAATCAGGTTCGTAAGAGCCTGTAAAACAGAACTGTATTGCTAGGTTCATAACTCACCACGTATCATCATACTGGTTAGTGTACCTTATTATAAGGTAATTGTAGTATTTCACTTAATAAATGCATCCAAAAATAAATAAGTATACAGCCTGAACACCCAAGAAGTAGAACTTGTAACAAAACGAATTTGCAGTTAATAAAAGGAAAAAAGTAACAGCTAACTCACTTCTATAAGGCCATATTTCTTCCTTCCAATGATACACCCACAGCCCTCTTTGCTTTGAACTTCTTCGTACGTTCCATGAAATCACGCTGAGTTTTATCCAAACGACTGAATGCTTTCCCTTTTCGCTCTCCCTACAGCAAATTAATTTAAGAAAAAACTAAATGTTTATACAAAAGCTGTCTTTGGTTATAATTCCTAGTTTTAAAAGCCGTTATATAATAACATTAAAAGATAAATATTTCCTCAATTAATTAATTAATGACGTTTCTAAGTCACTGGCCTTGAACTCTCCTTCGACAATAGACTTCGGTCGAACAACATAATCTTTTGTAGATGGCTTTGGGACCCGAGCTCTCCCAATGTAGCCTTTATCTCCTGGACGCAGTTCTTCAGATGTTATATGAATCTTTGATGACACAGCTTCGCTACTATAATATCGTGCAAATTTTGTTTTTTGAATTCATCTGCCTATATTAATTTATTTTCATAATAAAAGCGCTAAAATAAAATACCTCATTCTCCTTTTCTTTATCTGGGGCATATGATCAAGATCCCGTTGCACACGTTCCTCACGAGTTACAGAACGAAAATCAGAGTCTAGCTAAAAATAAAATATGTACCCAATAATACGTCTATAATAAATTCGCAAAAATAGTAAAGCTTTATAATCAAGACTTAAAAATAAGATAAATAAGGAACTATACCTGGAATATAGGTCGTGCCCACTCTCTGATCAGCTTTGCCGCCATTTCTTTGTTAGCTTTTGTCTCTCGAGGATGCTTGTACAGTAGCATTACAGCTTTCCCAAGTCCTGATTGCTTTAAGATGCTCTAAATACACAAATTCATATGAATATAACATTAAAATTTAAAAAAAAGTAACATAACGCAATAAGAGAATTGATAAATAATTGATACTGTCTTGCCTGTTCTAGTCTGCCAAAACCTTGAAGTATTTTTAACAATTCAGTTCGTATTTCTAATGCTGGCAGACTCTTATCTGGTAAAGGTGCAAGCCATTCTGACACCGCACTCATCATTCCACCATCTATCATTGCCTCTACCATATCCGCCGAAAAAATAGTTTTGATAAATAAATTTTCAAAAAATTAAACATTTCAACGATGAACGAGCAAAATAAATAACATACTCTGAGTAGCATAACCTTAACATCAGAAAGTATCCTTCGTTTTTTCAAAGCTGGTTTACGCTCCATATTTGAATGACGATCATCCTGCATAAACATATTAATTAGGAAAGACATCATAAGAAACATGGTGGTTGTAGAATATATTTATATGTAAACATAATTTAGACTCCCTCTACCTACGATACAAAAGTGACTTAAAATGAATGTTATTTGTGCTTAAATGAAAATTTGATAGCATTTCACACTAATAAACCAAGAAAAATAACATACTATGATGTAAACAAATTTCATTAATACGCCGAAATACAATAAGATTCTCTATGACGAAATACTATCGAAGCGTAGAAAACATGAGGTTTAGAAAAAAATCAACGTACAGTGATTGAATATTGGCAAGCTAGATTCTTATTTCATTTTAAAAAAATGCAACGAAACAAGGAATAGAGATTTACACAATAACTATAATTGAGAAATATATAGTTAGGCCATTTGATTATAAAAAATGCTAAAAATAAAATACCTTAGCAGCAGCTTTCATAGCTTCCACCATCATGGCGATAGTTCCATCATCATCATTGATAATATCAATTCCCCCATCGCGCCGTCTACGCTTTTTCTTCTTTTCCGCTTTTTTATCACGCATCATAACATCAAAGTCCCATTCGAATCCGCTAAATAATGTAGAACAAAACTACCATATACCACTAAAGACAGATAAAATAGAAGATAGAACAAAAACAATATCAGTATATATTGAAACACTGCATAAAGGAACTTACGGATCATCTTCTCTATCATCTCTTTCTCTGTAGTTATGCTGATCCACATCCTCGGTCCCTTCTTGGCCACCTTCATCTCTTTCCTCCCCACCTTCGTCATCACTGTCATCACCAAATATATTTGCCATCAATTCCCCAACCTCAAATATATGTCTACACATTTGAAATAAAATATTTTGAATAAATTTCTCACTTCTTCTTCTCCCCTGGGACGATCTTCATCTTCATCATCATCAGAATCAGAAATATCAGATCCAAGTAGTCTCTTGCTACAACAAAAAATGTTATAAGTATTTACATAAAACATTTAAAATAATTCACCTTCTTGTTTTTTCGTCCGGCTCGTCTTCTGGGCCGCTATCATTATCATCTGAATCCACTAGTATACGCCGCGGTTTAGCAGGAGAATTGTTTCCTTCTTCCTGGTCTGTAAAATTCACCATAATAACAATCTTTATGGAGACCGTGAAAAACATTCTAAAACAAGTTGAACCATACTCAAAAACTACTATTTCCACGTTTTTTTTACAATAGTTATTCTTGCAGGATTTTTCTTTTTTAAACAGCGTAGTATACTGTTTAATCCTAAATTCATATAGATTGATTATTCTAAGAGTAAGGTAAATAATTAATCTTTAATTTACCAATCTTAAAAACTCACAGAAAAAGTAGTCACATTTACTTTTAAAAAACACTAAAGAATCACTTATTTAGTGTTAAAATAAAAGGAAATGTATAATAGTGCTCTGCGACAGACTGATGATTCCGAAAAATCAAATTAAAACAAAAATTATAAATTTAACGAGCCTTCATCATCAGAATTTGCCAAGACTTTCGTTTTCTTTGGAGTATCATCCTCGCTGTCAGATCCAACTTCTTGGACGTCATCACTATAATATTATATTTAAGATTAAAGTAGGTAACTTACAACAAATATATGTAAAATATTCACAAGAGTAGTGTCAACTTCAAAAATATAGTCTAATATATTAAATAACAAAGTTATTTGAGAATCTTACTCCCGATTTTTCTCCATACAGTACGCATAAAGTTAACAATTACAAGAGTCATCATGATTCTCCCTGACAAAATGGTGTATTTTCGCCCAAAATTAAGAGACATGACTAGTTCATAATTTAATATCTCACAGTAACTATTACAGTTGGTTGCACCGACAGTTTTGTGACTACGTTTATTTGTAATATGTAATAGTTACGAAAACTACTGTTTTAATGTTTAATGTATATAACGTTTATCCATATATAAACGCAGGAAACCAGGAAATTCAAATTCAAAAAGTCTAAGACAGTAAATAATGTTGAAAACAATTTAAACTATGGCACGCATGACAATAATATATAAACCAAGTAAATGGCACTTATGCAGTACATATCCTACGTAACATCTATGACCCATAATTACATCTTAACTAATAAGCAATCTCCAATGTAAAAAGTGTCTCCTTCTTTAAGTTGCTCAATTTAATAGATCAGGAATTCAATTAATGGATGATAAACTTGAGTTTAAAATTATGAAAAATATATGGTGATTACCTCTTAGCCGTAGTATCATCGTGCAACTCAGAAACAATGGCAGATGGTTTTATTTCAGAGTATTCAGAATTAACAGAAGTGCCTGAACCAGTGTCTAATTCTGATTGGCGTTCTTCACCATCAGTGGCTTCCATTTCTCCTAAATGAGTTGAACATGTAATAAAATTTGAAAGAAGACCATATCCAAGACCACATATATAATAGATATTTTCACAGATAAGATTGACACATTTATTTGAATATATAAGTGAAATCACAAATATTAGGAACTAATTTACTAATATATACCCATTAATATCTAGACAAAAGGTTTGTGAAATCACAAGTGCATAGAATACTAAAATACTGTCTGAACAAACAAAATCCAATTTCAATCATGCTATGAACATTGACTACCATCATATAGGACTTTCTCTTAAACTTATGATTATTGGAAACACGTTTCACAACCGTGCTAATAATAATTTTTTTAATCAATGCGACATCGATATGGAAATTTTTACAAATGTAGAAGGAGGTAAAATATAAGAATTTACCAGCACCGTGTCATGATATTAAGGAGATGTCGCATAGTTTTCCTTTGCATTACGCTCTAAATAATTGTGAACTGTTAGTCACGTCCAATAATAATTAGTAATCGTATCTCTTCCATTAATGTCATAATATGCTTAAATGTTGCGTTATTTTGTTCTCATATAATTTAACAGATATATCTAGAAATACGGAATCTATGACATAATAATTTTTTATTTATTTTGGTGAGGAAGAACTTAGCATTTATGAACCGTTAATTACTTAAATATTATACTAAGTTGTGAACATATGTTTCATAACATAATACCTATTTTATACTTACGGTAGATTCTGTAGCTATTTATTAACATAAGATAATAATATTGCATCATTTCAGGTCGTGATATTGAGAACCTCTATTGCATTAAATTCCTCATGGTATGTTAGTTGTTTCCAATGGCGTTTAATAAATTATGGCTGTTATATTTTCCTGGTAGTGCTATGCTTCAATTTGTAAAGCAGAAAAAGAATTATACTTGCAGGCTGGAGGACTACTTTTGGCGGGTGTTGGACTGGCAGCAATAAGTTTTGGTGCTAGATATATTATTAGGAATCAAGCATTGATCAAAAAAGGAATGGAAGCTATACCAGGAGGAGTGGTGGGAATTCTAATTGTAATTAAGGCTGTTGAGTTAAGCAGTTTATATTGTAGTTCGATAAGTATCATCGTGGTGGTTTCGATACAAAAATGACTCGCCGGGAAGCGTCAATGATTTTGGGAATTCCAGCATCAGCTAAACCTAATAAAATAAAAGAAGCACATAAAAGAATAATGATTGCTAATCATCCTGATCGAGGTAATTTTTGAGGCTTATGAAAGTTTTAAAAACTATGTGAAATGATTTTCAAAGGTGGTTCACCATATCTCGCTGCGAAGATAAATGAAGCTAAAGATCTCATGGAGTCTAATAAAAGCTAGTATTCCAGATTATAAATACTTAAATTGTCTATTTGAGTTCTCTTCTGTTTGTTATAGAAGTATATGAAGCTTCCTAGGACGGTTAATTAGTTATTGTTATTTGTTATGTGTGAGCTTTGACAGATAAATTATTAGTAATATCGAGACTGGATGTATCATGTTTATATAAATGTTTCAATAAACCCCATGTATATATTTTCTTAGATGTGTATGATTTAATAGAGTTCCGTTCATGCGGTGGTGATACATTCAATGTATGCCTCATAGCTTGATCGAATAGCACTTTTGGCGTAGGATTAAGACTACCTTTTAAATAATGTTTGATTGTGTGGTAACGATTTTTATGATTTATTCTGGTTTCATTTTTGCTAGAATTAATTATGATGTTAGAGGCCGGCTTCCACTGTAATTTTGTTTGATGCGAATACTTATGAAAGTGTGTATTAATAGCTGCGCGATAATTGGTTAGAAGCAAATTTGGGAGGGTCTCTATATGTAAATCAAGAGGTCCGCGGGGGAGGGAGACGGCCGGCCTTGGATCGATAAGGTCCAGTGCCCATGTTGCCTCCTCCATGGAACATGCTTCGCTCCACAGTAAGATCCGCGGTACGTCCAATTCATTATGGTTGTCCTAGTGATAAGGTGGTAATTGCCAACCCTTGTGTATGCTAGTTGCAAATGAGTACGGGCTGTGGAAGAAGAGGCTTGAGGGGTTGGAGTTGTACTACACGATAGTTTATATTTGTTCTTAGATGGTAAAATGCAGAATCTTATGTAGTTTTAGAGATATATTAAAAGGTTTTACAGTAGTTGGAAAAAGTAGTTTGTGTCTATTAATTTTTCTTTGGTACGTTATGTTAGATCTATCGGAGATCACTAGTGTCCGTACTTTGTACGTTTGTTAATATTTTCAGATAATGCTCTTGCATAGAAATAGATTTTCTCTGTTATACATTTTCTTTCTAAATTTAAGTACTAGGACCAAAATCCAATTTTTCATTGCTAATATACATGGAAGCCGCTTATTTTACTTTATTCCATATTTTTTGTTTGAAACTTGGTACTATCTAATATTTTGCGTAAGTATTTTGATCTCATACTATATATATATGTATATAGTTATACATATTGAATCCAGGCTCCATGGTAACCATTCTCCTGATTTATCCTATTAATTGATGCACACAATTTCAGGCTACATCATCAGTGCAATTACTTGATGTTCATAGTCAAATTTACTACTATTATAATTTGACTTTAATTCAGTTATTATAACTGCATTACTATTAATGAGTGCATTTAGTGTGTGTTTATTTCAGCTATTTTTTTAAGAGTTTGAGAATCGCATCCGTAAATGGAGACAGCTCAAATTCGGCTTTGTTGACGCTACACATCTGATACCGCCTCGACGCTCAACATCATCTGATCCTAAGCAGTTTATTGGTTAATCCTTATGAATATTTGGTTTATTTCGTTTCTTGATTTTTAGTGTTTGAAAATCGAATGCAACATTAGTGATATTTATTAAAATAAATTTATTTGGTTTTGAAGGAACTGCTCCATCAACAAGTGCTACTAATCATCGTTCTTCGATTGGAATACCCAGTGGTTGTCGATCTAGTCCGATGGCGAGAAAAGGATGTAATGGAATTACACTTTCTGATGCATGCCTTTAGTTAAAGTCAGTATTCCAATGTTTATAATATTTGTCTGCTTATTCTAGTTACTCTTGACTTCAACGGCCCGAGTCAGGCGCAGAGAGACTTAGAAGAAATCGAAAGACGTTATGCAACAGTTAAAAGTAATTCTGGGCTTTTGCGATTGAATGGTAAGTAATTATTCTTATGAATCCTAGTTTGTAAGTAAAATATCAAGTAATTCGCTTAGTTTATATTTATAATCTTAAAAGTTTTCCTTTGTGAGCAAGATATGTTAATTACTTGTGTATGTAAACAATAATTGTTGAACGACAAGATATTGTATAAGGCTATTCGAATATTAAAGTTTTAACGTGAAATAATTCAATTTTAGGTGAATTTGTGAGGGCAAATTTAGTGGATTTGGTACACATCGCTGATATTGGAAATGGGAGCTGTGGCCATGTTTCAAAAATGAGCTATAATGGTACTGTTATGGCTGTAAAGGTGAGATAATCCCTTATATGCTAATGAGGCAGTTACTTAAAATGCTTAATGGTATATACTCGATTTCTTTCTTATTATGGGATCGTATTTCTGACCAAAATTGGATCGATAACATCACTTTGCATTTTTACATAATCTTTTGATTTAAAGGATATTTATTAATAAGTTGTAAATACCCTTTCAAGTTTTATCACTTGAATATTGCAATATCCACAGATTCTTTCTAGTAGTAACAAATAGTCCAGCTTAAGACTTTCACTAAACTCTCGATTGTCTTATTAGTTTTGATGCTTAGTTTCTACACTTTTTTGATTTATAACTTGCTTCCACTAAAGGATATGGCTCGTACTGCCAACAAAGAAGATAACAAACGTATTATGATGGACTTGGATGTAGTTTCACGATCTCACACATCACCTCATATTGTTATGTGCTATGGCTACTTCATCTCGGAGGTATTTGGCTTTGTGTTACTTAGCTCAAAAAAAAAACATTAAATATATTACTGCGTATTTAGATTTATATCAATAGTTAGATATTTTAAAACAGAATATAACTATTACTCGTTGTAATTTTAATTTTAGACAAGTGTAAAAGTTTGTATGGAAGTGATGGCGACCTGTCTGGATCGTCTTTTAAAAAGGGCCAATAGTGTTGGAAAAAGAATTGCTGAAGGGTATATCGGCAAGATGACAGTCAGTATTATCAAAGCACTGGATTACCTCAAAGACAGTCATGTGAATATCTTTTACTTAAAAAAATGTTTTTGTTGTAAGTTGTTTTTAATAATTGTTTTGCGATTACAAGGACAGTTCCGAATAGTTAAGAATTCTAAGACGGAATTAACCATATATTTCATTGCAGAATATTATCCATCGTGATGTGAAACCTTCAAACATTCTCCTTGATTGGAACGGCGTAGTAAAGTTATGTGACTTTGGTATTAGTGGACAATTGATTGAGTCACGTGCACACACTATTCAAGCAGGATGTCCTCCTTATATGGCACCAGAGCGCTTTGATCCACAGGTACGCGTTGATGTTACAAGCATATTGTTATATTATTATAAACGATTGCTATAATAGTTTGTTGGGGATTTTAGTTGTATACAGGTCGTGAAACTTTTTGTTATCTCCCCCGATATTTATCAGTGATTTTGCTTATTTCCAGCATAATTCTGATTATGATATTAGAAGTGATGTTTGGTCAGTAGGAATCACACTAGTAGAATTAGCGACAGGTCGATACCCCTATTCTGGGTCAGAGTTTGAAATACTAGCCTCCATTGTTCGAGAACCAGCTCCACAGTTACCAATGGTAAATTGTATTGTTATTGTTATTAATGGGTTTTTTTTGTTGGCATTAAAGGGATTTTTTTTGATCACCAATATTTACTTTTTCAGGACGAAAACTTTACTGCTGAATTCCGTGATTTTGTGGCGCATTGTCTTCAGAAAAATTTTGAGCAAAGACCAAAATATAAATATCTTCTGGTTAGTTATTAACACAGTGTATTATGTTGTGTACAAAATCTGTGAAGTATTCTTAATTTTTTAAAATCTGTTTTTAAACGAATATTCCTTAGTAGCTTTCGTTTACTTTGTTTGTTGCTGTAGATTTTATACTTGAACCTCTGAAGTAATCGCCCAATTTTTAGTGAGACCGTTTAGATTTGAGACACAAAATATATAGTAAATTTATTACAGTCATCAGAGAAGCATTAAATTTGAGGTACTCAATACAAAATTAATTCATTTGCAGTGTAGTACTGTTTTATACTTGGCGAATATGGGAATTATGATTAGTGATTTTTAAGGCTCATCGGTTCGTTCGAAATAGCATTGCTGATAGGAAGCACGTCCTGGAAGTCTTGGTGGATGAGATTTTATCCGTGTCATAGTGTTTAGGCATGTTATCTGAATAAGGATTGGCTACTCTTATTTTTCTCATATACTATTATATATTTTCTAGTGTATTTTAATATGCTTTCTAAAATTCTGCTTTTTCCATGACTTCCATCAATAATACTAATGTTCAATGTCGATATTACATGTCTAGTATTTCTTATGTATGTGATTGCTTCATTCAACGGGATATTGATTTTATGTGATCTTGGTTTTATTTTAATATTAAATTAAATATTAAGATTAATAGTTATGCATCAAACTGATTCATATTACTAGCTAGTGTTTGAAACAGCTAATTTTGTAACGAATGAGATGGTTGGTCAATGTTTGCCAATTTTGATGTTCTTCTAATTAGCATTATCTAAACTCAAGTGTTATTTGATTAACTGCGTTTTTTATAGCTATTTTTCTTGTAGAGTTAGAAAATGCTACTAGCTTGAATTCTACGAGCCGTAGCTTCTTCATCGAGATCTATAAAGTTAATATAGTCATCAACTCTTCCTATCTGGGAATATATTATTTATATGACGGTCCTTATGCTTTTCCTCAGGATACTAGTTTCAGATCTGTTTAGGATCCCTATTTGCTGTCCATTTGTGACAAATGAATTATTTGAGTTTTGCTATTGCTTTATTTTTATCTGAATGGTAATTTAGAATAGTTTAGTTTAGGCACATGAAGCTTATCTCAAGTAGGGATATCCTATTAATAAGTAGTGGGATCTGAATTCACTGCTTTCCGATAAATTTATTAGTGATACAATAAACCTGGAAATTGCGGAGATAAGTTTGCGCTAATAAGAGGATTTCAGTGTATAAAAAGAAGAATAGATGGGTAAATAGACTCGAAATGTCTATGAAGTAGAAGTTATACTCGGTGAAGAAGGCGTATGATGGAGACTGGACGTTTCTGCACTTAAGAATGTTGACGTGGGGTATATATCGAAGTGCTATGTAAAATAATGGCAAGTACATTTAGTCAAATTGCTCAGTTATGAAATATGAGGCTCAGATTCAACTTTTATTTTAGAGTAACTACAAAGCGTGTTAGTTGCATCGTTGAATGATATTTTAATTAGATTGAAGGTTTGCGACTAATTTAGATATACGAAATCCGAAATTCTATTCAGTCTGGAAATATGCTGATGGGTGTTTTTTGCTGAGACATTGTAGCAATAGTAATTACACGTAGATTTCAATTGGATGCCACCATGATTACTACCTTTCTAGATCATGATTTTCCATTCATCACTTTTCCAAAAGGTGGCTTTATTTTACGAAATACATCCCAAAATGTAGTTCATTTAAAATTATTCTTACTATCTGTGTTAATAAAATTGAGTATAAACTCATGGTAACTTGGAGATATTTTCGAAGAGCTTAAATATAATATATTAAACACGTTACTCATAATGTGGATATTAAAGGAAAGTTATGTTAAAATCTTAACTCAGTGTTAACGAGCTCTTAATTAATAAAATAGAGTGCGAAAATGTGGAGTAACTTGAAAGTTATCACAGGTCTTTTCCCCAACTGAGTGGTACACTTGTCAGAAATAGTATAGGAACCTTTCGTCTACGAAACTTTCACTTTTGTTTTGCAGCGGTATCTAAATCAGTTTTTTAATCTCTTTTTCCTTTATACTAAATAACATGTAGAAATAATGTAACAGAATCGAAACTTAAATGGAACTCTACAAATGTTTTAAGTTTCAGAGATTCCATGTGAAATTCCTAATCTACTTCTCTCGTCAATTCATTCACCTCAACTTAGCATTTTTATCCGTGAGAGTTACTACAAAAATGAATTGCTATATTATTATCGTTAATTCTTAAATAAGTCTTCCCTTAAAATGTTTAATTGAGCAAAGTCTATTTTGTCGCAACATTAGTTTTAAGTATAAATATAATTAATCTTGAAGTTATTTTCAAAAGTTTGCTGTTGCTCTAAGTAATGCACTTTAACCACTATGAATGTTTAATTAAAATCTTAGATGTTAATTTGACAAAACAATTAAAATGTAATAATCTCACGTATGGCAAGCGAAACTCCTAAGAGTATATTCTTGGAGAATTTCAACAGAGATAAAAGTAGGATTACAAATCAAATTAATTCTAAATTAATTTGTTGACAACTTGTTTGGATTTCACGACGAAAAAAGAATCAGTAACTGATATTTGGTTGTCAGAATATTGGACATGAAGGATATTTCTCATGCCATTTCATGAATATATATGTTCAATCGTGTTATATTTTGAAGATACCAAGCTAGTTTTACTGCGAAGTATTAATTTATTACCGATATTTTTCGTGATTATTAATTTACCATCGTAGAGTTGAGGGATTTGAGCGATCGAGTTTCGACGGGATGGTTAGGTGAACATAGTGTTGCTCTTATGGATATTTCTTATATCTTATTATATTTGCGATTTCATAATAGATGGACGTGTGAAACCTTATAATGCACGTTACTAAGTAACCTGAAATGCCATACTTTGACCGATTACTGTAGACTTCACTGGTAATATTATGTTAGATCCAGATCCTTCTAATATATTCCCTAATATTTTTGCTAGAGGCTTAATCCTTGCTCCACATGGATGTCATCTTCGACTTTTTAGTCGAGTACATATTAATAGACCTAATTTATAAGTTATTAACTTGTTTACGCCTCATACGTACATTAGTGGTTTTCCGAAGTTCTACGGTTAAGTAAGCTTACTGAAACTAAAATTATCGCTAGTAGATAAATAACGAGAATAATTTATCTAGACATGTAGAACCGACAGAATGCTAAATAAATAAAGAAGGAATGTAGTAAATTAAAATAGGTAAAACAAGAATAATTGTTACCGTGTCTCGGTGACAATGAAGAAAAGTTAATTAAACAATGTATTTTACTGTGGTACACTAGACAAAGTTGCTAATTCCAAACCTATATCAGTTATTTAATGATGTTTGTGGTATGCCCTTTCACTTCAGTACGTTTGTCATTGGTCTGAACTACGAACTAATTGTATTTACTTGTTATCACTTGAAAAAATCTAGCACTAAATACATGTCTGATATTACTTTTTAAAGTACAACTTTTCTAACTACCTCGATATTTGTTTAATTCGTAGTGTATTTGTAGCTTGACAAATCACATATCATTAATAAGAGTACTTGAAAGTTAATAAGATGTTTAGGATATACAGGATCGAGAACCAACTTAGAAAATTTAGTAACTTTCTCCAGACTTTACAGAAAAGCGTTCTTTAAAGTTTGAAATTTTTCAAAGCCTATTCTATGGAATAGAATCAACGTTACATATCCATCTATGGCTATTGTATTAAAGAACTCCACAATAATCTTCAGAGTCACGTATATTATTGAATTTAGCCTTGCTTACTTATTACGCCATATTTATAGGACTAATAAATTAGTCAGCACAGTTCATTTGCCGAAAAAGCGATAGAAATGCCCTGAAGGTAGTTGAGTGGCGAATGATTGCAATTCGGTACTTCTGAAATCACATCGAAAGCCCTGCCGGCTAATAACGAAGTTATGCTAGCTAGTGCTTATTTTATCCCACTCATTACGAGAAGGACAGTGGACACATGCAACCAGTTCGTTAGTCGGAAATAACACCATTATGTTATTATTTCTGTGCAATGAACTGTCCCGACGCCTATTACCGTGAATATTTTATAACTTATTTGGCATTAATCGTCTTTTTTCTTGAATAGTTCATTAAACAAAGGACAATAAAAGAATTTGAATGAATAGGACAAATACTCTATATTTGCTTGGTCACAATACCTTATAAGTGTTTTCATATTCTTGACAATAATTTTGAGTGCCCTAATTTGCTCGCCACTTCTTTTCTCACGTTAGCCTACTTATATCTGGCACCTTTGCTTTTAATCTCTCGAGTTTTTAAAAATTGTTTTCGAGACTAATCCAAGATGGATGCCCCTCTATGTCTTCCATCAATATGTTGGCAGTATCGTTTTCGTTAGTAGCCGACTTTGTTGCCTTTCGCATATGAGAATCTTCACATTTCTACCCATGAGTTTTACGTTGTGATTAATTAATTATTCACACATCTCAAATTCCTAGCAGATCAGTCTGGTAATGAGGCGCACTATAGTAGTTGTAGGACAAATAGACATCACATGCATATTGAGAAAATCAAATATATTAATGCAAATCTACTTTATCCAAAAATAATTGCTTTTGATTTTGCAAGATGATATCTGTAAGCCTAGCCATTCTGGATCTGTGCTTGATATTACAGCTAAATATGGTATTAAATACTTAAGATAACTTTGTGTATTGTATTTCATGTATTATTTTTAGTATACAAGTCAACAACACTCTCCATGCATAACTTTTCTCATTTAGCCTTGCATTTAATTGTTCTCATCGTAAAAACAAAAATCGAGATAGAGTGTAAATTATGTGTGCAGCATTCTTATTAGCTCCGGTCAAGACAGAACTTAGTTTTCTTCTCAAATATGTATCCGCCTTTGGGAGCAATGAAATAAATAAATGGAGTGCTTCTGAAAATTTATGGCGATCTCCGCGTTAGATTTCAACATTTCTTAGACAAGGAGCTGGGTAGTGTACAGTGGAGGCTTAGGCTTGTTCAAATCACACTTTAGCCTTGCTGGCTGCCTATAATCAACGTTATGAACAAGAAATCAGCTAAATATGCACTTCGTAGTAAATGTAGACTCATTTAGCCAAATCAAATACAAAGTGACATCATTTTCATAATAAGATAGACATTTTGCTAATGTTTGCGGACTTGAAAATAACCGCATTTAACCTATGGAATATTGGTTTTGAAATGTTTCGGACATGGTCTTTGTAGTCTTGCTAGTTGTTCATTACCAGAATTACAAAGAGTAATAAATCTAATGGTAGTGCATTGCTATTTTTTTCCATAATCGCTTCGTCCTCTTAAGTAATAAAACTAGGCCGAAAAGCTTTTTCAGTTGCCATGGCGGCCGTTGATAATTGTTTCATGACATGAATTCTGTTGAAATTTATCTGAGCGCTAAGAGCATTTAACGTACACCTACAAATTGGAGAATAATCCTGCTATAGGAAAACACTGCTAGCCAAGAAATGATGCATTTCTGACGTGGGGAACTTTAAGTCCAAGTGTATTGTGGAAGAACATTGTCATTCATAAAATATAACATTAAATATGTACTGTCTAAGGGTATGCATTTATTATCCGCCATTCTCGATAGAATTAGCATATTTGTCTGCATGCATTTTATTGGCTAGACGATCATAAATTCTGGTAGCTCTGTAGTGACACGATTCCGGAATGCTTCAATTTGGTTGATAGTTGTCCACTAATGCGAATATAATTATTTTTCCCATTTATGATTATTATAATCTATTTTTATACCTAATCAGTCATGTATTGTCTGTATTTGTTTACTTATCATCGTCACAGTTATTAGCTGTAGCTCAAAGCCGCTTTGGATTGATCCAAAATAATCAGAGCTAACTATCTCAATGTATGATTGAATTGGCGTTCAAACTATGCTCTCTTATAGCTAGCTAGCTCCTTTATTTTATTCGAATTATTTAACTTCTACTAAGTGTGTGTACATTCAGCACTTACTACCGTTCTCTCTTATTTCAATTTATTTCAACAAGCCAGATCAAATATACGGTTAGCCGTATTCCAACCAATATCTCCATTCTCGAATTCCAGTTTGTTCTTCTAGCATATTGTGAACAATTCAGAGGTTGATCGTGTAGGCTTAGCTTCTATGTATTTAACTATTTGTCTCCTCATATTTCGCATTTAATAGGTTTGTGCTACTTTTTTAAAACCAGAACTCTATGGCCAATTTTAGAGGCTTAGAGATTCAATGTGTTAAATATTATAAGAAAGTAAAATCAATAGTCCAAGGTATTAACTCACTTTCTAAGTAGGATTTTCATATTAATGAAAGTATAAAATAGTCTTCGAAACTAAAAAGCATTGGGATTCTATTTTATTTATTTACTTTGCATCCACTGAGCTAAGTGAATCACATCTTCTTAGTACCAATACAAATACTTGTAAATGTAGTAAATCTTTATGCTAATCATATCTTCTACTGAAATGTTTTCCCAGTAGATACAACTCTAGTCGTTTGATCTCGAGAAATAGTAGGTGACCGACTTGGCTGATTGCAATTATAGAAATGTTTTCTTATGAGGCAGTTGCAAACTTCCAAATAACATTGAACTGAAAGTATATTTTCTTTTCTTTATCCAGTTTGTTAATAAATAATATACTTATTAATATTCGATCATATTTGTGGTGTTTTTATTAAGTATATTGATTACAACATATTGAAATATGTTATCACTGAAAGAGGACAAAAATAGTCTTTAATAAATAGTACACATAGAATAAAATATCCGAATTTGGGGCGAATCAACATTTTCATATAATACGTTCTCAATAAATGTAGAAGAGATGTCTTTTATTCTCTAAGGTTGCTGGGTAACAGTCACCTTTAATACAAAAATTGCAGAAGTGGTGACATATACAAAGTATTTCTCTTCAATACTACACATTTGATATTTTCTATCCTTTTTAGCCAATATAGCTTCAAGACAAACATTAAGCATTGAGTAGGTACTGTCCCAAAATAGAGCAAATATAAGGAAGTTGGCAATAATGAGTAAATTATATGTTAATATAATCCGTATCCTCTCTCAAGAGCAACGCTTTTTATTTGCACTTTGTCAACTCCCAGGTATTGCAAATAATCCACTCAAGATCTGTGACGCAGTGTTTATTTTATATTCATATTTCCTGCCCCATACGATTTTAGTACTATTTTATCAAAGACCATTTCATGTCTGGTCATTTCTGCAGCCCATGAGTTACCTCGCATCATTCCATGCTCTTCTTTGAAGTCTACACTCGAAAATATAGCGATATGAGCATAATTAACTTCCCTTTAGTGTCAACTACTTTTATTTCAATCCTTCTGACGTCAATGCATAACATTTACGAAACATTTAAACCTACATAATTAGCTAATGGGTGCGATGAAGAAATTTTATTCTGTTAATTCTGGTAGATGTAACGTATCATCTCGGTTTTTTAAATTTAATTATTCCATATATGGTTTTTTATTTAACGGTAGATTTTAAATTCGAGTTAAAATTGTTTCATCTTAGATTTATAATCTACTGCCAAACAATGATGAAGACTTCTACAAGGGAATAACTCCATCAATGTCTTGAAACGGCTTTATTAGAAATAGATTTTCCTTACGTGAAGCTTTCTATTTTCTTTAACAATAACTCTCTTAATGACACAGGATTATTTTTCTTGAAATTCATGTGACTCTTTATCCAATCAACTCAATTAAGGTCATTTTATTTGCTTCTAAAATTCATGTTTTGCAGGTAGATTAAATCAGAAAGGTGCAACCTGCTAATTTTTATTTTAATATATATATATAAAGAACAAAATACACCTTAACTTATTGCCATGCAAGTATCCGAGCTAAGTCGTTTAAGTGAGGTGCAATGAAATAATCTGTTTGAATAGTGTACTTTTGCCAGAACTTTGTATTTCTAGAAAATTGTAGTTTATAATCTTGCATTTCTGACGAATGCTTAGTGAGAATAATAGTATAGGCTTATGCATCTCTGACGAGGTTACTGATTCATTTGAGCAAATGCATAAATATTAATAGATACTTACTGAAAAGAGACTTAAATTGGCAAGTTTCAAATAAACATAAATTTTCCAAGTTCAACGAGATGGTACTATTGCGGTCATTCGTCGTTTTTTCTTATTCGATTTGAAATTCTGCAGATTTAAAATCTCCAATTATATTCACACAATTTTTACTCTGAAGATGGATAAGGAAGAAGGAAAAATCTAGTGTCATTTTTTTCACCCTCATTCACACTCTAAATTAGTTAGGATATCATCTTACTGGTCACCTAGTTTCACAAAAATAATCATATATAAAATAACCATTAATTAACTAAATAAACTAAACATTCTGCTAGATTTATGGATTTTGGAGAATTTTAACTTCAATAATTTAAAATATATTTGCTCTAATGTACCTAGTAATCCAGGAACTTATGTTAAGTCATTACTAATTTGAACTTTGCGCGTTTCTAATATTCATCCATTTTTCGTAGAAAATATTTCTAATTTTCACCAGTTTTTCTTAATTATCAATAATTAAAATAAAAGCAAATAATAAATTGAAAGAGTTTTGCACGTATTGTTCACTCTCTTCCTTGTATTCCAATTTCCTGCTGATTGTCTTCATCAAGGAAGTTCAGCACGCGTTTTTCTAGGAGTCTCGTCAGATTACTTACTACTACGGTTATGATTTTGGGCACATGAAGGTGACTATACTGATGACCCTTGGAAATAGCCTTTATGACTTAATCGTGCTTCAGAGTTGCATAGTCCACTTATACTAATTGGATTTTTTTAATCTACTCGTCTAGTGCCTCCAGATGTTATCCTCGTAGACGAAACACATTCAATAATATTCTATCATTCCCGGATGTCATAGAAATAATGGAACAATTAAGCCTCCTACTTTAAATAGCAAAGAATGCGGAACCACCCAGCAGCCGCTCTGTTTTATCTGTTTTAAAAGGGACAACAATGAGGACAATTACCGGTGTTTAGTTAGCTTCATATGAGCACAACTGTAGATGCTCGAATTTGATAGGAGGTTATTTGCAAATGTTTAGAAATAAGTTATGATTTAGTTAGAAATTTTGACGTTTGTAGTAACTAAATAAAAATAGCAGTAACTAATCAAGAATTATTTTTAGCTTTATACACCGTAGCAATCTTTTGTGATCTCCTAACGAACCATTTTCCCACCAGTAGTGTCTGACGCTATAATTAACTTAGAAATGTATTGCTTCGTTGGGAGTATCTTGTAATTAAAATAATCAGGATCTGGTGCGCATAGATCAAATGAGCAAACAGATGTAAAGGTGTGTACTGCAGACAAAGTACCGGCTTAACTGGTATAGTTTTCTTCGAAATTAACAAATTGCTATTTCAAACCGTTTCTGGAAGGTTGCTTTTCCCGCTTTCATACAATTCATAGAACTCTAAGAGAAACCTGTATATTTATGAGTGGGAGAATCCATTCTCAACGCTCCCATACCATCAATCCTTGACGAGGCACGCAAAAAAAGACTCGGTTCACTGTGAGGTGAATGGTGAAGCATTCACTAGTCTGCAGTGCTTTTATCTGGATATACGATTTCGCTTAAATTTACGTAGTCATTTCACTTATTAAAGTCAGTGATGATTTTCTAGAAGTCATAACAGATTATATGCTAAATATATACAACCATATTTTTTTCCCAGTCATCAGCTATGTCATTCTTACATTTCAAAATTAGTTAGCTATCTCAAATCCACTAGACTTTAATAGCTTTAAGAAATTATTAATCTACATGACGTAATATAAATTTTATATTATCCCAACGAATACCAAACAGTTATTTTAGAATTTTTCCCTACAAAGTCATTCGCTAACTTCCTGGTATTGCTTATTCCTCATGGTAACGCCATGCAGTTAAATATCAATATCGGAAGAAGCAGATTTAAAAATTTGCAAAATAATTACAGGAAAATAGATGTAATAATTTCTTCTCTTAAATATAAGTTTCATAATTAGTTTCCCTCAATTTCCTCATTCGCGCGTGATTAAAATTTGTTGCGCATGTCACTTAATTAGTGCAGCTAAATATACAATTGTCACTTTGATTCAAGCACTCAGGAAAAATAAACTGTATTATTCTACCGACAAATTTGAATTAATCCAAGATGTGGGAAAATATCGTCAACTAGTGGGTGGTCTGATGAGATAGTAAAAGACCTTCTGAGTGGCGTGCATAGGGAATGTTCTCACGAAACAGCCTAAGGAAGAGGTCCCCTAGACAAAAATGTATTCTTTCATCTGTAAATAGTGCAATTTCATTAGCGTGTTTCGGTTACTCTAGTTTCCAATATATTATTTTCCTCGGGATATTCTATAGTTTGCCTATTTCTATTTTGCAAATTTTTTGCTACTCATATTTAATGCTTCCCTTCTAACTCACCATTTTCCTTCATATTTGTGTGGTTCTCTCATTAATAATTTATTCTACATCAATATATAGTCCAAATACATGTGTAATCTTTGCAATTTTATAAAGAATTCTTTCAATTCTGAAGCACTTTCCATCTTTTCACTATTTTAGACATACTTATTCAAATACAATCTTTTCTCATGCTTTGCAAAAAATAATTATATATTCATCAGCCATAATTAAGCACTAGCTTTTGTGCAATGACGTTCCACATAACCAAGAATGTTGAAAATAGGTCTCAAATTGAGGATATTTAAATTAATTCTGGAATTTCTAAGATGTTTATGACCTCTCAAGCATTTTCTCCATTATCGTTACTCAGTCTAAAATCTAGACGAACTGATCTAGTATTGTCTGCTCCTTCATGATGAATTATTCTCAAAAACCTTTGTTTGCATAAAAAATAAAAGTATTTGACGTGGTGCAAATGCAACAGCCGATAACATGGAAAATGCATGAAAAGAGAAGGCTGCTATATGAATAGATTTCAGCTATGACTTATGTCGGATGATATGAACACGGCTATTCTTGAACATGGCAGTGGAAGTCACATCTTTGTACGGAACATTTTAGTGGACTGATTTTTCTCTTTTCCCATATCACTGATTGAGGAATTTGCTCGAAAAAGGCAGTTTACAACTAGGAAATATTTATAATAGACCGTCGTGTGGTCTCTGATATTAGGAAAATCAGGACCTAATTTCCTGCCCACATTAAGTTTCAGAGGGAACTTTGCTCTGGTTGGAATCATATTTCAGGGCTGTGGCTGCGCCCCCCGGGACACAATAACTTGCCGCTAATCTAATCAGATGTACCGTGGAGTGACGCTCATTTAAATATTTCTAGACTAAGAGTAATTCGGGTCAAATGCAATGCCATAATTCTCCGCCACTTTTGATTTGGCAGTTGATAATAAATTATTTAACTATCCATGCCAAATAAAACTTAGCTCATGACAATTTAGAATTATGATTTGTATATAGTCTATTTATATACTTGTTGGTTTAGTTATACTTAGCAAGATATGATTTCATATCCTAGACTGATAAGTGTCTTAATATGCAAAGATAATGTTGTTTATATCTTTTGCTGATATATGAGCAATTTTTCGCGTTAAAGAGAATTGTTGTGCATAATGAAATGAATAGGAAAACAATTTGTCTGTAAGTTCATAGATGAGAACGTGTGAAGCTTTCAAAAAAGTCATACAAACACCTAGGCACGACTCTGAAAGAATGCGGTATTTTGTTTTTGGTAATTCAAAAAGTATTGTTCTCTTAAGTTTCTCAATATTGATGAAAGCGTTTTATGAGAACATTAGTTTTGGATGATGAATGAAGGCTTAAAGTTGATATATAAGTCACGCTTAGATGGCAAATTGCTATAAATGTAGGTAAGAGGTGCTTCTCTTCTGTAGTCAATGAATCAGTGAGAACAGGATTTCTGAACCTATTGGCGCTTGCATTATTTATTACATTGGGGAGATGGCAGAAGTCTGATAATCTAATGGTGTATACCCTCTGGCGACGCACTTCTTGTTGTTTTTTAGTATGAGGTGTTCAGCTCTCCTTGGAATATAATATGATTATTTATTATCGCATTTATATATTAAGTTATATCTTAATTTATCTAGTTCCATCATCTCAATATTTATAGCAAGCTTGATCGAATATATTCAATGAATTACTACATTTGATATTTCATTTGACAAACTCCAGTCGAGACGATGCAAGTTCTTTCTCAGTGTATCCATGTCTATAGTCTTTAATCAAGTCAAATAGCCCAGGTAATTGAGGCAGAACTCAGATTAAATTGTGATTACTCAGCTAGTTCTCCTTCTAGGCTCTTCAGATTGTACAGGACTTACTATCAGTGGCTTGTTTTTCTCTTCACCATTATTTTATGTTTTTCTTTATGGCAGCGTTTAAAGACCAGCTGGCCACCACTACTATAAGCCGAATATTTTGTTACTATGTGTATTACATTAATTCCAGTAAGGCAGTTTAGTTTTAAGAGCAGTGGCTTAATATTTAGAATACGTATAGAAAGGCTTGGCCTGGAATTTATGTTTATTATTTTTGACATTAGGATCAGACTGTGAGTCGATTTATCCGCATTTGTGGGGAACAAAGGCCATTCTCATGAGTAGCATAAATCAATTCGGCGACATTACATGTGGCACAATCTCATAAGGTGTTCGTATCGTTGTCTCCTCCCTAATTATATCAGTTGACGATACACTGTTGTGATAATAATGAGCCTAATAATATCACTTGCTAGTACCACCACTGCCCATCCTGCTAGGTGAAATTTGGCCTTGAATAGCCTCATCTCAAAAATATTTCAATTTTCCATTTAGGCTCAATATAAAAGCTAATTCACTGTAAAGATTATTTTTATTTAAAATAGTCTTTATTTATACGGTTTTATTGCATAAGGTGATTCGCATGGAATCATCGCGACGGTTTAGTAAATCCATCCATATTTCATAGTCGCGCGGCGATCTTATCGAGGCTTTCTTTAGAATTCAATATCACAGGTTATTTATTGTTTTCCAACTAGTTATACGCATAGCTCCTTCAAAGTTATGTACTGCATTCATATCATGGTTCACCTGAGGTCTTTGTGACCAGAATATTCCGGAAATTTTAAAATAGTTCTTACGTATGTTTTGCCTTCATAACTGACCGTTGTCACGATACGTATCATATTTTATTTTCATCGTGCCATGGTTTAATTAACAATGGCTACATATATGGGAATCAATGTAGAATCATCTTCACTCCTTACCTTTTCAATTATTCCTGAAATATTATTTTATTTTATCATTTTTTCGATTCTTCATTCAGATAGTTTTTTATTCTCATATACACACACTTCATTATTGCTTGATAACCTTCCTATACACATAAATCCTTTAAGTCTGTTCTGCTAATTTATGACAAGAAACCTTAAAACTACTTTATTATCTACTCTATTTCATAATCCGTTCCTCTATCACCACTCTATTTACGGAATACTACTAATATTTTTTGATATTATTACTGTTAATTTTATAAACCATTTTACTTTAGATGGATCGTTCATTCTGCTCAGTCCAGCCCCAATTTTCATTGCAAGCACCGGCCATAAGTTCGCCAGTTAGGCAAAGATCTTCTATAGGCAAGCTTTCCCTACTACACATTTTCATTTGTTGCCTTTCTCTATCCACTTCTTTTCACATTTTTAACTCAACAGTACAGTGGTTTATTTTAGTAATTAAACTAGCATAATTTCCCGCCACTTTCGTCGGTTTCTTTTTCAGCTGGTCAGTCAGTGGACTCGGCTCACTTCCGTAAATTTTTACATGATCGCAGAAAAAGTTACAGAAATAGGAGTCTAGTAAGAATTTTTAAACTGTACTATATTTGGTTCTTAAAATAATTAATGTTATTGTTGAGAATAGTGATTAAGGAAATGTTCTCAGGGTCCAACCATCGCTTCAGCTCCTTCGGTAGAACAAGAAGATTATCGAACTCCGAAACCGTCTTTTGACAAAAACGGAAAGAGTTTCGATTGCTGTGGAGGACATATGGGATCGCTGGCATCTGACTCAAATGGATTAGTAAAGGTATGATTAATAACTATGCTAATATGATGCTTGAGAACGGCTATAATTTCACTTCACGAGACAAGTTAGAGGTTGTCAGTCAACTTTCTACGCGAAACTTCTTATGAGTAAACTATGCGTATGGCTTCATAGACTATCTAAGAAGATTGTTGTTTGTGAGATTTTGGCGTGTGGAGAACTGAGTGTTATTTAATGCCATCCTGAGAACTAGCTAGTGTAGACTACGAATATTCTATTAAATGTCATCAATCTTCCTTATTCCATTTATATACCAAAATCTGCGTATTCAACTTGACCAATGCAATCTTTCTAACTACATTTTTAAATTGGGTAAAATAATGATAGGTTTTTCCTAATTGGTTATTTTATCCTTCAACGTGTTATTGTTGTAGTGAACATAATCACATCTTTCTTCGGCTATGTGATCAAACGAGAATTCTAGGTTTAAACTACAGTTTTGATCTGCATTTATTTGAAATGACAAATTTAAGAATGCATGTGGTTTATTTTATTGCTTATGCTTCTGCTAAAAGGTTGGCTAATTGAGTTATGCTGCAGTTTCGCTCGAATTAGATATGGAATATTCCTTTGATCTAACTTTATCAATTCCTTATTGAATATGAAGTTTCGTAGCTGAAAACGATTATCTAAAGTAGGTTTTGCTCTAATCTTATCAGATAATGTTTCCGGACTTTATGGGTGAGTCATCATTTACGAAAATCTCATGTGATTATCTCTTGGCCAGTCTTGTTTTGAAAAATTATTGCAGAGTAATCTTCTTACCTAATGCGGCAGTTATAATAACGAGAAGCTTTAGCAGTCATCCGCCTCTCTTCTCTATTGCTCTCCGATTTCAAGGAAGTAGAATTCACTTAAACATTTAAAACGTCGCTTCCAACAGCATTTACATGACTGCTCAACTTGTTTTCTGCTTTCAGTTTCTCTAATATCTATATTTTAACAGTTTCACCTTCATCGCGCAGAATTAAGGATTAGGTGAAACCTCTAAGGAACGCACTCTTCGAGCTACACGGCGACTTCCATTCGCTCACCACCCCTACCTTCTGATATTTACCTTNCATACTCCAGAAGGTAGGTCAATAATATTTCTTTGTCTGCACTTTCTTCTCATCCTGTGTTTGGTCGTCAAGGTAATGTGAGATATACCATTTTTGAGAATTTATACATTTTAAAATCAAGCTGTAATTTCTAAAATGTCGAAACATTGTACCACTTCACTTACACTGGTAATAATTTAATCTACATTTTTGTGTTCATATCTTATTGATAAACATTCTTAACCTTAAATGTTAACGAGGATTTTTTTTACCTCTGAAAAGAGCATAGAACCAGAATGAAAAGCCTTTTCTTCACTCGAAAATTAGGCATTAATTTGTTGGCTTCTTTTGCCTTTCTGCACTGAAGACTAAAACTTTAGTTTTCAATATGAGATAATTATAGTAAATTATTCAATTCAAGAGTAAGTGACCTGTTGATTAACTAGGATTCCACATATTTTTTCATCTACTGGATTAACTTCTCATTAGGATTTAAAAATTGAAATTGACAAAAGCCTAGGCTCATATTCTTCTCTTTTACACCTTCATCTTGATTAAACTATTGCATTTGAAGCACTAACCACAATGAACTCTTGACATCGTTATCTTCTCCATTCACAGCCGATTTATTTTTAACCTTTATAAATAGAAGAGTTATTTTTCTTATTATGGTCTGCTTACATTACTCTACGATCCCTTCTTTATCTATACCTTTTAATCTATCATTTTCTTCCTCCTAATAATAAACGTTCAATTCCCATGCAATTATTTAATTTAATCTAAACAAGCTATTAATTTTGAAAATTAATGACATATGCAATGCTCTAGGTTTACTTCTGTTAAAAGTTCATTCAAGGTTTAAAGCCATAAATTCAAATAATGACTACGATGGTAAGAACTCAATTCATAGTGTTTAGTTGTCATATTTCCTTGCTGTTTGGCCGCTCTGTAATATGCCTAACCTCTGTTGAATCTGCTCCGTATTTCATTGATTCCGTGAGAGCTTTAGAAGGATTTCCGCATACGTCACTGCGTATACCATCTTCAGTGAGCCTTCACATGTACGCAGCATCATCGACTCCGAAAATAAGAAATGCTAGTGGTAACTTCAATGTTAATTAACTATTGTGGTTCTCAAACATTAGTTTATTTAAATTGCGTAATCATTGTTTCTTACCTCCTATCTTCATCGTGCAGAATCAAGAATTAGGTGAAACCTCTAAGGAACGCACTCTTCGAGCTACACGGCGACTTCCATTCGCTCACCACCCCTACCTTCTGATATTTACCTTNCATACTCCAGAAGGTAGGTCAATAATATTTCTTTGTCTGCACTTTCTTCTCATCCTGTGTTTGGTCGTCAAGGTAATGTGAGATATATAGTATATTTCTCAATAATTATGTTCTATGAACATAGAAAAATACCGTTCTATTTGATGTTTAATATGAATTATATTTTTTACACCCAATTTTAATATACTATATTTTCATCATATCTAACTAATTGCGCTTAATAATTATTCCCGTGTAGATTTACCTTCCTTTGTGAAGCATTTCTTATCATGAGCTAAATAGACACATTTAAAACTTATATGTGCTTCTTCTCATAGCTTATATAATTGTTTTTACGAGAAAACACTTATCGTTCCGCAAAAATTTATGAAGTATCTATTGACTTCTTAAAACCAGATGGTACTAATAATTCAGCCAGTAGCAATAATTTCCAGTTATGCATATACAAATCTGTGAATTCCAACTTTGATGAGGAAATCCTTCTTTTTCCACTTATGCGAGACTGAAATATGAGACACTAGAATTCCATCTTCAGCACATTTTTGCAGTCTTTTTTTTGACGTCATGATACCCTAGAATTGTGAACACTACTTTCAATTTTTGCATATCTTTCATTCATAACTACTTCCGCATTACCCACTTACACAAAAAGAGTACAGTACCATACATTTCAGAACATGTACTGAATGGTTTAATTAAATAATTACAGTTCTACTGATCAACTGTTTTCTAATCTACCACGTTGTCTATATTGAGAATCTATAGGCTTAGACATTCAGAAGTTCTTTATTTTTCTATGATCATAGCTAATGTTGCCTAGTACTCCATGATTCTTAATAGGAAAGGAAAATGTGTAATATCTAAGTGTAGACGAAAACTCATTTTTATTTAATAATAACGAATACATTTTTGGCGAGAAATATCGTCTAACTTCGTCAACATTACTACGATAGCGTAAGACCAATTTCCCGATTGTTCCGTTTCTATTCACCTTAAGCATAATATCACGAAACCCGACACCCATGACGATTTTTATTTACTTTTCGGGAGTTAACAAAAATGGATAGGAGTATTGACCAATATCATTCATGTTATCGTTCAAAAACTCATTACTACAATTATTGCTGAAGGCTTAAACCTATTGACAATAAATTATTAGCCTGAAGAAAAGCTAATAACTTACTTCCCAAACCTTACTGGAAATTGCTTCAATTATATTAATAAGAGTGTAATAAATAGATATAATATATTCATTCATTAATTGTCAAGTAGTACAATAAATATCAGTTACAAGAAACACACCTGAGTGACAACAGTCAAATCCCACGAGTCAAATTTGTTAAATTACCGTGTTCTGTTCATAAATTTATAGCAATATTGTAAATATAGATTAAGTCTAATCGCATCATCTCGTATGAGGTAACTGCGAAGCAATAACATGAGTAGCAACTTCCACCAATCACAGAGCTTCTTGATCTCAACTGCAACTTCCACTCTCAAGGAGTCTGTATTATGGAGAGTATCTACTGAAATCTAAGCTCATAAAGATGTTCGGACTTGTATTGGCAATGCAATATCTCGTTTCGTAACAATCCATAAGGACTTTCATGAAACCATTTTATACTTAAGATTTATTTGTTTTTGTGATACCTTCCTAACTTCCACTTTTATAAATATCTTAAGACATTTCACATCGGAAGTCTAGTGATGTCAGCTAGTTGTTGATACTGCAATCGGAATAAGAGAGCACTTTAATTAGAGCTCTCACATACATGTCCACATGAATCTTATATTTTAGTAATGTGTAGCTGTAAATCAAATGCAAATATTTGACAAAAAAACGAAATCGAAATTGCTGTTTTATTGATTATGACGGGTAATTAGTGTATTTGATTTCAAAAACCACCGTAAAGCTGTCGTTGATGTATACATATTTGTTATGCATATTATTTACTGTTTCTATGCATAATGTACCCAAACCTCATTTATTTATTATTTATGTTCCACTAGTTGAATTGGTCTGTTAATAGCTTAATAATGTTGAAACAACCGGCATCTAATGGGAAGAGGAGAGATTCCAGCATTCAAGAGGTGGTTCTTTAAAAACTGTCCTATTTTCGTTGTTAAAGGAACCATTTATCATCGAAAATTTCATTCTGTATTTCAATAATTTAAAAAAAACTACTTATAAATCTGACTTCAATTTAAAATAATTAAACTGAGAAATGAAAATGGTGTAATGATCATAAATATGATAGCTAGGATAAAGCAAATAATTTTTTATCGCATTAAAAAATAATGTCTTTAAATCGCTAACATAATCTTGGGATAATTTTCATTATCTTATTAAGGTATCAGCTGATTTTCTCCGCTTGAATGGTAGCCGACAACAGTTCAGAAATCTCCTTTCCACTCGTAAAAAGTTGGGGTCTCTTCCTCCAGCTTATACACGCATAGACTATAGCAGGGATTCGCTTGATTCAAATTGTACGTTAAAATGAACTTCTTTATACCTACTCATATCTATCACTTCTTCTTCTCATCTTTATAAGCTTCCACCATCTTTTCACATACAGATATGGAATGTATCGTATATATACACTACCTAGAAAATTAATTAAAGTGAATCGTGCTCCTCATCACGGACCTGTAATCACAGTCGAGGACACCGGCTCACAGCTTCGGATCAACCATATCAAATCTAGTATAACAGATAGCCTTATTGAATCACAAAAAGGTTCCGTTGATAAATGTGCGTTGTGATTACAGTCTTTAAGCCTTAACACATTAATTTTTCAATACTAACTTTCTTCTTCTTATTTTTCCACTATTACGAATATTATTCAGCTGCTGTTGTTTTTTGCGAAAGTAACGGTAGTACTGGATCTCATCCAACGACAGGTCATTTTAAACGAAATAATAGTCGGTAAGTTCTTTTTATTTCTTATAGCCTTCATTACTCCTTTTCACTAAACTGTCTTCCTTTGATCTATTTTTTAACTGGCAAGGAGTTCGTGATTCTAATTTTATGCATCAGATATGGTGTTCCAATCGACAGCTCTGCTGTAAAATTGATCTACCGAGTTCGATCTGAGAGACTAAGCAAGAGGTTAGTGCGCAATAAAATTTAAAATCATAAGAAATAGCACATAAGAATGGACTTTTACTTCAAGAGTTCGTATCACGGATCGGTCCCTTGTCCTGGCTATGATGGGAGTTATCGTAATGATTGTTGATGCTGAAATTACTGGACAGAAGATGTTCGGCATTGACAAGGTACATCATTTTTGCATACATTAGTTTATAGTAAAAATATAAACTGCTTGTTTCGTGTTATATTTCATCAATCTTCTATATCATTTTTAGAGTCATCCTGTTTCCTTGATGCTTCGTTCATTTGTGGCTCTTTCCACGATAGCCCTCTTGGTTCAAGTCGTATTATTTCATATAAATGATATAGTGGTCAGTTAGTCTATTTATCTAGGTAATAAGGTTTTATTAAAATATTTGATAGATGAAATGGACGAAAATCTCAAATTTTAAGGGGTTTAGAATATACAGAGAGAATAGAAAAAATTTGACAAATTTCAGCTCGATTTAGTAGACTGTGGTGCCGATGACTGGAGAGTTGTTGCTACAACTGAAAAAGTTTTGCAGTTTTGTACTGAGTTCATATTGTGTGCCATATGCCCATTACCAGGTTGGCTTTTATTTTAATTTGATGAAAGGACATTTTTGTGTGAAAAATAAACTAAATGCTTCTCGCATTGTTCAACTGAAATATTTAACAGGTTCCGGATCTATAAATTGGTCATTCATAGAAACTAGCCGGAACATGAATTGTGGTCATGGAAAATCATTCCACACGAAAGAGGTCTGTAGGAAAATAAAGACAATGACTTGTTATAGTAGTAGTGTTAGCATTAATATAAACGTTATTTCCCATTACAGGTGCCACTGGACGTGCCTCTTTCCCTTTTAATGCTTTCTCGCGTCTACCTCTGTGGTCGTTTCATGGTTCTTCATAGTAAACAATTTCAGGTAAATTTAAAGTAACAACCATCTTAATTCTATTAACTTGATAACTCTTTTTATATATTGTTTGCTTCGTAACTGTTTTTGGGTTATCAAACATGTATAATGTAAATTATTTAAAGTTACTAGTTTTCTGAATATATAATCTGTAAATACTTCTGCAGATATAAATTATGTATTAAAGGCGTATATTTGTAAGCATAATACATAAAGAATGTTATAGAAGCAGTTACAGGATGCCTCGACACGTACCTTGGCAGCGCTCAACCGGATCCAGGTCAATTTCTCTTTTGTTTTGAAAACGGTACTTGATCAACAGCCGATCCTTTTTCTAACTTCATTTACCATTATCTTCTGGTTGATAACAACATGGACATTTGTTCAGTGCGAAAGGTTAATTTTATCTCTATAACCTAGATTTTAGCCATTTGCTTTTTACTCATTAATATAAAACCATATATAAACTACCATGCATATTTCATCACGTTTTATAATATTTTCAGTTGTAACTACTTGACACTTTGACAAAAGTATAGCATTTTAGATTTGGACAGGCAGACCAAGATGTGCCTTCAATTTTGTATTCAAATGCGTTATGGTTCATTGGTACGTGTGGAAAACATCTAAAAAAATATATACAAAGAAAGAGAGAAAAATTAAGAAAATAAATAAACTAAAGGAAGGAGAATAGTCAGAGTGCGCTAAGTAATCAGTAAATATAAAACTGAGAAAAGATACAACAACAGGCTAAGCAACTATAGAGAAGAGAAGAATCTAAGATGGGAACAAACACGATTGCAGCTATAACCTTCATGCTAAATGGATACGGAGACGTTGTTCCTCAAACTCATGCTGGAAGAATTATTGCGATTTTCGTAGGAGTAGTAGTAAGTCCTTTTCACGCTTATTTGACATTATCATTTGAATACAGGTGGCTTTAAAGGCAAATGTACTTCAGGGAGCAATCATTTCGTCTATCCTCATCGCAGTCATCTCACGAAACATTCTCCTTTCACAGGGACAAAGGAATGTTAATAACTTCATGCATGATAGCAAGTTGACCAGGGAACATAAGCATGCAGCCGCCAAGGTTAACTTGAATTTCTACTGCTTCTAATTTCCCAACTAATAAAATATTTATACCTTCCATGTAAATATTTATAATGAAATATATTGCTTACTCCTAAGACTACACCACTAGATATAAGCAAAATTTAAGAAATGGTATTCTTTTTAGGTACTTCAACACACATGGCGTATCCATAAGTGTCTGCAGAGTGGGACAGGATCTGACGGACGTTTGAGAGCCTACCAAAGAAAATTTTTGCGAGCCATCCACGAGTTAGTGATTGTTTGCGTTTACTAATCTATATACCAATATTGTTATTCAAAGCATAATTAATTTTTAGCATGTGATTTTAAGGTTTCGTTCAATTAAGAATGACATGAGAGTATTTGCCGAGAATAATTCTGCAAACAGCCAGCAAGTAACAAGGGTTAGTGAACTATTTATTACTGAAAATTATAAGAGAAGGAATATAATTACAAATAAAAAAAACATCCCTCACTTAATATTTCTTTCAGTTAGTGGCCGAGATGCATTGCTCAATGCAGAAGCTAGTGATGGCACAGGAGGAAATGAGGGCTCAAATAGAGGTCCTCCAACGTGCAGTTCGAAATCATTACTCTCACTCATATAATTCATCACAACCACGGTAGGTCATTTCATTTGACTAGGATGAGGAAAGTTATTCTATGTATTGTTTTGTTTAACCACAGAATCATCATTTGTTTATTATTTATTGTAAAACTTAGAATTTATTAGTCTTCTACAATTCAATTTAGGTAATATTGAAAGTTGTTATCTTCATCTCAAACAGTATCAAACCTTACAATATTTTAAAGAATAATAAGAAGAGAGCGTTTTTTCAATGTAATTATATTTGGAAAAAATAGAATTGCTCATTTCTTTAAATGACAGCCCCTTTATCGCCAGTAGAATCCAATCCAGCGATCTTTAAAGTTTCCTTGCAATACTAGTTTCAAAATGCAAATTGATCTACACAATCATGTTATTCTCTTCATATTTTCTAATTACCGCAATTTAAATGTCTCAGATGAGCTTCCTTTGAACATTCAACTAATGTTTTCATATACAAGAGATTTTCTGAGTTGGAATAGAAGAAAAATGAACCTACTTAGTAAATTACTACTTTTGAAAGAAGAAATCGCATAGTAGTCTTATTTATTAGTACTAGTTAGAGCAAATTGATGGAAGAAGAATAAAATTGTAATAGATGAGAACGATTATAGTAATAAAATGACCTAAACGCCAATTACAAAAAAAATTAATATGATATTGTAGTAGCTATGAAAATAAATGGAACCTATTAGAACAAACATGCATATTAGACGAGCCTTATTTTATAGTAGATAATCGTAAATAAATCTATCTCATGTTTCGAATAGTCATAGCTGTCATCCATCCAGACCTAAGCGAAATAAACTGGAAGAAACAGATTTACCTAAGCTGTTCGCCACTTTATGGCACCAAAACCACTATGAATTAGTTACAACATTTAAATATGGCACCAATTGTAATGATATTAATAAGGTCGTACAATTTATACTTAGCGAATAATAAATGCTCTTTTGGAAAAACTTAAATATTCATAATATAACACACTGCATACACAGATGTCAAACTAATGCATACATTTATCATTTTGTAAAAGAAATTGTTTAGCGAAGTTCTGTGGGAAGACATATCTTCGCCTTTTAACGAGAACTTGTTAATAAAGAAAGGTAAATAATAGTCCAAGATAAACTATTAATAAATAGCACTATTTTCGTTATAGTCGTTAGTCTATCAGTTTGATGATGTCACATCGTAATGGGAAGATAGTTTATTTTGGACAAAATAAATTAAACCTGTGTTGATTGTGCTGAATTGTTTTTGTACTAATGCCGCTTGTTGCCATAGCTTTTTACCCAATCATTTTTACTTGAGAAAATTAGTAATGGTAAAGTAACACCGATGAATTCTAGAATATGCTACTCCGACTTGTCATTCTTCTCCAAGTACCATTTTCTCATATCTTTTTTCACTTTTTTCTTTATCAGCTAATTTCGGCTAAAGAGCTTATGTTACGTAAATAGAAGCACGACTAAAGTATTATGCTTATTTCAGTATTATAAAACAAGGCTATGATCATTGCTAGTTTGCTTCTTAGATAGCATTGTTATCTCAGCATTGCGTCAAACACCGCACTAGCAAATGGACAATGGTCATAGGTTACACTACTTATCTCTTCAGTCAAGCTCATTATTAATTAGATATAACATCTTACCTATGATCATTATTTAACGAAATTATCATCTCCAAATATTCCTTTTAGAACTCCAACAGCAACACCGTACGGTAGTGAAGGAAGAAGCCCAACATAATTACAGGACGCCCCTATCCGATCAAGTTATAATTAATCATCATTATTGTTCATTTTAATTATTTCTTTGATAACATCTACAGAATTTATATTCTAAACATAATATTATGAATCTACTTCTTTGTAACCAAGAAAACATGTCAAGCTCATTGTCTCAAGAAAACGATTATGTTTGAAAACATTAACTCATAGCTCATTTTGTGTGTATCTTTTAAATAATGACACATCCTGTATCTTCCACTTGTCTCTTGAAAAGGTTATGTCAAGAACAATCTCAGTCTTTTATACGGGTACAGCGTTTATTCATCAGTCATCATCGATTAATATTGTTTTAAGATAAACTCATTCATGAAAACGATGTTAATATCATGAGAATATTACAAGAGGTCGAACATTAGGAGCTATATTAATGTTCTTAGAAATAAGTGCACTACTACTTTAATCTGCGCCACCACTGTACATATTGGAGGAAACGCCTTAAAAGCATGTTGACTACTGTAACATTACTTAGTTCCCACTCCTCTTCCATGTATCAAAGATCCTTCTTCCACTTGCGTAGCTGAGTGTGACAAACTCGACATTTTCTCACCAAGAGAACATGGTAGTATTCCTTTAACTGAACCAAACTACTTAAAAACAAATTTGTACAGACATTGGGACTTGTCCTGAATGTCAGACAGGCAAAAAAATAAGAACGCAACGTGAACATCATCGATCGAATAGACAGGAAATTTACAATATATATATATATATATATGAGTCGATATTTATAATTATAGGATAAGGAATGTGGTCAATGACGCAAGATTAAACTAAGAGGTGATTATTAACAATATTAAAAGTTGCGACAATGCTAATTATTGAATGCACATGATTTTTAATTCATGTAGAACGCACACTTTAAAATTCTCATTGCTTTTCTCAACTCAACAAGAATTGGCGTTTAAAGATGATTCTGGAAGCTTACAGGTCCGGTTCTGGACTAT
>JAJAVP010000008.1:908967-934042 GCA_020740425.3 Heterorhabditis indica
CCTAACAATGTAGGATTTGCTTCGAAACGCATCAGCAATCGTTCCGAGTTCGGCGCCAGATCCCTGATTAGAAGCGCATGATTTGTACCTAAATAATAAAGTATTTTTTCGACTAAGATATATTCAAATAATTTCCAATTATTAGAATAGAAGAAAACTAAGGTAAATTACGCTTATTATATGTGCAAAACCCAGGAATTAGATGCCTTTATAAAATCGATAATTAAGCTTTTCTGTTTTTCTATTTGCTAATGAAGCAAAGATATTTTACTTTTAGAAATATTTTAAAACAATGATTTTTGTTAAATGCCAGTACACTAGAATATTTTAAAAATACGTCTTTTTGCCTACCCAAGAGACTGTGGACACTTAGATATACGCACTTTATCCTATAAATGTTTAACATCACATACATTGATAATACTCATGAATTTCACGTATGTAATGTGGGAAATCAAATGCAAATTATATGCAGTTTTATTGACTTTACTTTATAGACCAACTGTTACCCATGTAGTATTACTAGACGTATGATTTAATTTTTGCTTAGTGATTTTGGATTTCATTGTAATTTCAACGAAATTCAGAGTAATTAAATTTTCAAAAACAAGTGTCACTAGTATTTCAATGAAAGAAACTGATAACTAGATCCCATTTTATTTATTTGAATACTTCATTTAAAAATTGACTGGGTCTGGAAATGTAGTAATCCAGTACTGTGATAGACTTCTGAAAGCATTGGACAAATATAAATAATCTGCTCAATTAATCAAACATTTTTCAGCAAATTAATCTCATAGCTGACAGTGATCGTACATATTTATATTGAAATACAATAAACGCAACCGATTGCGATTTGTGGCCGCAACGCGATCTGAAGAACCGCAGCGCATAATAATATATCATTCTAATGTGCTATGGACAGTTTTCAATAAGGCTCTAATTTTAGGTGTGGAGCGTTGCTGCTATTACATATCATAGGGGGCTAATAATATTTATATGTTGTACTGTTACTTCCACCTATTTTACCAAAGGTACAATTGTGTTACTTATTATTAACATGTCTAGAATATTTCAGTTTTGAATTACAATGTACATAATTCATTTTAATGTAACTATAGGCAAATGTTTCTTCGCGAAGCTATTTTGCAATTAATAGTACCATTTGTGATTTCGATGTTATATTAATATGCATTCACTTTTCTGAAACTTCCACTGGAATTAAGCAAGCAATGCTTTCGTCTTCTATTTTCTACTGACATCTTTACTGCTTATTGTTCTTACGAGTATTTTAGTTTTTATTTACAGGTATTGATGTTTAGAGTATAATTGTGTTCGTGCTACACTTGTATAGCTTGTATTGAATGGCTAAACGTACCAACGGGATTTCTTATGCTGCTGCTGCTCGGGGATTAGGCCGTAGTGCTCCAGCACATGTACAAGAAGAGGGAGCTCATCTGCCAGATCGCGATGCTCCTGGTAATCCCCAAGAGAATGAGAATATTAATGATCGACTAAATCAGGAAGCGGTCGGCATATCACAGGTGGAGCTAAACTTTTGTATTAAACTCATTTATTTCTAGGTAGTTTTGCCAGAAGTATAACAATAATGTATTTCCATATGTAACTATTATGCTGCAATTTTAATCTGTTTCCAGGAAAATCTAGTCAACATTTTGCAGGACAGAAGCTGTGATGCTACGTCTTCTTCAGTTGTTGCAGAAGAAGAAACCCATCATCAATATGAGGTAATCAGTACATTCTGGAGCAAATACATTTAAATTTTGTTATATATCACATTTTATATAGTATGAATATTTTCAGACTGAATATCGGCAAACACGTGATGATATACCATGGCCCTCATTTTCTAATCCATCATTACCATCTGACGTAATTGTTTAGAAAAATTACCAATAAAGAGAATTCTTATGAATGTGAAGAGTATATTGGGGGAAACAATTACCATTATGTATTTAGGTATATGTATCTTCCCATCAGTCTCCTCAAGGCGTGATGGTGGTGCCTCAAACCATATATGATGCTAATTCGCCGTATTGCTCCCATACTCCAACTTTGCCTTACCAAGGGACCAATTATCAGGTTTCTTTTCCTTAATTGGACATCTTACCATTAATCTATATTCTGAGTAGTTCCTATTTGTATTTTTTTCATATATATGTATATATATATATAAAGTTTTAGGGAACTGTTTATTTCTCACAACCTGTCCTATCCTTGAACCCGCTACCCGTAGCACAAACGCAGATGTACGATCCTTGTCAAATGATTCAATATTCTCAGGGTTATGCAGTGAACTCTCCCGTTTACAATGGTTATCAACCACCTGCTTATGTGTATTCTGGACAATCTGCTGTAGCACAGCCCCCTACAATGTATCCCGTGCATTCGTGCTCTACATATTCTATGCAAGGATCAGAGTATTCTACTCAACCTCAATCATCCTCTAATTATCCGAACATATCACCAACTCCAATATACCAAACGCAAGCTGCTGATTACCAGTCTCCAACTTCATCATTTTTTCTACCACTTGATCCAGTTTATCCATCAACTCCACTATCTAAAATTCAACGTTCGCCTGTGTTTCAAACACCTCCTCATTTGGGTATTCCCGTTTCGTACTTCCATTCTTCACAATCAACACCAGGATCAGGATATGCTGGTGTTACAGTAACTTTACCAACAGTACCTCGTAATTCAGGTAGGAAGGTGTTCATTTTCTAATAATTTGGAGTTTCTTTGTTCTATAAGTCAGTATTATTAATTAAGATAAAAATATGGTTGTGCCGCCTGCTTCTGGGCATATGGATGGATGGAATAGTGCTATTGAGAAACTTGACAGGGAATATCAGATAAGAGACAAAATCGATCTGATAATTAATGGGAGGTATGTGAGATTTTTTTAATACGAACAATATGTTCTTTGATTTGAATGTATTGGTTTATGAGTCAACTTGAATTGTCATTAAAGATTTAATATTTAAATACTATTTATACACTAATATATTAATAGAGGTAAGTTAGAACTAGAGAGCATATTTTTTGCAATGGTATTAAAATATTCCTTGATGAATGCTTTCGGAAGAATTGATTATTATTTATAGGTGGCAAGTTATGACAAAAATTAATGTTGGTAGTTATGGAGCAATCTATGATGCCTTTGATCTTCAGGATCCTCAAATTCATGTTGCTGTTAAGTTTGAGACCTGTTAGTTTTTTTTTTGGAGGTTTGCATGAGTTTCTGCACTCACTTGTGATAATAGTATTCTATTTTAATTACCAAAAATTGATGATTTATTTATGGTATTTTTAAATGGCTAATTTTCATGTAGCTGCGGTCGAAGACTCTCATATTCGGTATGAGCATGAAGTGTACAAAGTGTGTAGTAATGGACCTCGTTCAATGAAAGAGAAGCCACTGGGTTTTCCCCAGGTTTACTGGGTAGGAGAGGAATACGGCTATAAGTAGGTGCATAGATCTATAATTTCTTTCAATTAAAATATGCACCGTTTTAAATAGTTAATCGATTTTAAGTTATCTATTGTTGTTACAGTAGATGCTAAATTTGAATGAGTACTATACTTAGTGCTATTAGTTATTTTAATATAACAGGTTAGTTTGTTATAAATAGATGTTGGAATTTCGATACTACTAAAAAGTTCAGATAGAAGTATTACCATTTTATATTCAGACGAATAGATGAACATGAAGCATTCATTTTCATAACATCCTAATAATTGTTTGGATTGTACTTACTGTTTACATAACTAGCTGATACATTTAATTTTGTCATGGTCTTCTTGTTTATATTACCAGATCAATTACCTTATCTGTTTACTTATCTAGGATAATGGTCATGGAAATACTAGGCCCATCACTAGAAAATATATTTGCATATTGTAGTAATCAGTTTCGTCATGAGGTTGGTTAATATTTAGTTTGTCATTATTTATAAGTCGTCTAAACATTTATATATTATTTTGATTGATTATAGTCAATCTACCAACTTGGAACGCAAATGTTAGATCGAGTAGAACATCTACATAGTCGCGGTTTCATACATCGAGATCTAAAACCAGAAAATTTCCTTATGGGCGTTGGCGAAAATGAGTCCATTTGCTATCTTATTGATTTTGGCTTGGCTAGACGATATAGGTATACATTTTTTTTAAAATTCTTGCTTTCTGTTAGTTTTCAGTGAGTGATATTAGTATATTACATGAAACTGTTAAGATACCGTGATGGTGAATCTCTTACTCATGTACCCTATCGGAAGGGTAAAAATCTAGTTGGTACAGCAAAATACGCCAGTTTGAATAGTCATAATGGAATTGAACTATCCCGGCGTGATGATCTAGAGTCACTAGCATACATTTTATTGGAGTTTATTACTGGTGATCTACCTTGGAAGGTAAATTTGCATTTTAACAACTGACAATTAATTATAATTCCGAATCCACATCAGGAACCACGAAACCGTGCTAGATTTCGTACAAAACAACAAAGCTACAATAGAATACGAGCGATGAAGGAACAAATGGATTGGGACAAAGTCTGCCCTGCGCTATCACAGTGGATAGCTGATGTGAGAGCTCTGGAATTTGCTGATAAGGTATGTTGTTAAAAAAACACTAGACCTTGTAATTAAACTTTCTGAGGATGTATTAATTAAATCAATACTCAGAAGTATCTATCTTTTCTTATTTGTTGTTAAATTATTGTTTTTAGCCCGAATACGACAAATTCCGGGGTTATTTGAGAGATTATCTAAAATCTGATAAACATATGGTCATGAATATCACATCAAGATTGCGAGGTGTACGGTTGCGAGATCGTAATGGTGACAGGTGTGTGATATTTGGTCATTATTTAAAACGTATGCTATTTTCAACTAAGCTCAATTCTATATAAGTTTAACATATTGTCTAGTATCTCTACCTGAATGTTTAGCCAGAATAGGCGAATTTGTGCAGAAAATGCACATGACTCTGATGAAGCATCAAGTTCAGCTGCTGCCGTTGTGACAGATGCACAATATGTACCGAGAAAGTTTGAGTGGTTAGAGAGGAGGGATAGTTCTCCAAGCGAAAAGTATACATTTGAATCATTGTACAGGTCTGTTTGTTTCACGATCTAAAGTTGTTTATTGACAGTGCTGCATTTTTATTCAGATGGACACTGCCACCGGGTGTTGAACCTGTTCTCCCGGATAACCACAAAACATCCATGAGTTTTGGCTATGGATTTGGCGAGGGAGGATTTGCTTGATTTTTCAGAAATCTTTCAATGAAACCCTTTTCTTGAAGATGGTTTTTTTCTTTTTTTTGTTCGTTTTTTAAAAAAATTTTTCATGTACCCTGTTTTCGTTCTTCTTACCTCGTTGACATCCCCAATTTCGGTGCGTCGATATTCTAATCGTATCATGTTGTATTCCTTCGTTAGCATATTTTGCCTATAACTTGAGTTAATCATTTCTCAGTTCAAATTATGGGTACATCGATTACGGCTAAAAATTACTCTCGTTAGTGAAGTATCATGTTTATGTTTGCCTCTGGACATTATCACGAATTTATTATATGCTCTGTTATGACTTCCTTGTTAGCCTTGGAATGTATAACCTGCGGAGAATTTCCATCTTAACTGTAAAATAAATTTAATCAGAGTTTACGCAATATGCAGAATTATAGTATTGCGTAGTTTCTGATATCACTTAAATTTTATGTTGGTATTTAATTTCATGTTCATAGTAAGTCATCGCATATTACTTCATGCTGTTCGAAAACTTACAGTAGGGTATATTCACTGTGATCCTTTCGTTCTGCATGCAGTGTTTTAAATCTGAATGTGTAGAGTACGAATTTTTAAGGATGAAGATAATCACATCACATTATTGATCAGTCATGACTAGTATATACTGTATAGTAACACTGCTGTTTTTACGAAGGTTGTATTATTGCCTTTTTATATTGAGTTTAGTTGTGTTTTATTCCTAATTTTTGCTGAAGATTATTTGACACTTGTATGGGTATGCTGTCAATGAATATATTAGAAGTCAAACTGTCTTTATAATTGACTAATTCACCGTTATAATTTCTTCAGTTTCAGCATAGTTAGAGGCTCTCTTTGAAGGTGGTTTAATGCGTAATCGTCATGTTGGTGTGTGTCATATCCATCGGGTTTAGTAAGAGGGAGTTCTTTGCTGTAAATCCTAAATGTTAGTGTCCCATGTAGCTAATATTTTCCTTAATGCTTAGATGATTAATTTTGTTTAAACCTAGGTGTTTGGGATATGTCGAGATTTTCCATTGCCGTTTCTCCTGGTGGTGGGATGTATTGGTTGAATTTTTGGCCATGAGTGGGGAATACTTCAGCGAGAATGTTCTGTACCCCACAGTCAGATGGACAGTATGAGGCTGGCATTCCTAAAATGTTTTCTTTATTCAGTATAGTTTTATATTATAAATAATGTACTATGGGCTTATTTGATTGCTTTAGCTATCTATTTAATAAAACTAACCAGGATCTCCAGGTGGTCCAAACGGACCATCCATTCCATATGGTCCATGCTTTCCTGTTTGACCAATTGGTCCTGCTGGTCCGGGTGGCCCGGGGTTTCCGGGCTTATTTGAACTCTTGCCTTATATTAGACTTTTCGTATACTTATAATCGCTTGCCCAGGCTATTTCTAACGATAATCTTTGCATTCTCAGAGTTAATAATATCTCTAGTAACCATAACATTTGAACTTGCTAAGTTCGAAAGTTTCAATAATTTCTCTTAATGAAAGCAACTTTATGGAATTTTATTTTCTTAGTACGAGTGTGGCATTTTGCTATTAATTCTGTTAAGTGTGCAAACGAACCTGGTGGACCTGGCCGTCCTTTCATTCCTTGTGGTCCGGGTGGTCCATGTGGTCCTTTGATCCCAATCCCTGCTACAGCTCTCTCACCTTCAGGTCCTTTTGGACCAATTGGACCCTTCAATATTAGATGATAGTTTATAGAAGAAATGCTTTTAAAGAATTTACCTGTTCCCCAGACAATCCTGCAGGTCCTGGGAGACCATGTGGGCCATCTTTTCCACTTAATCCATCAGGCCCAGGAATACCTGGGATTCCTGGGTGACCGGGAAGACCACGCTCACCTTGAGCCCCTCTATACAGAAAATCCATAATAATGCTTATTATTTAAATATTACTTATTACAATGACAAGTTAAAATAGCCAAATACTAATCATTATAACGTGTGTGTATGTACTACATTCATAGTTTCAAGACTTAAAGACGCTGTAGATTTGTTTTTTTTTAAATAAATCAGTCCGGAATAGTAGTATTATATTGAACTGTTTCATATTTTTTTATTTTATTTGATAGTTGTGATGATGTTGTTTGCACTATTAAAATATTTAATATTCCAAATAACACACCTCATCCCTGGTGGTCCAGCTGGACAAACTACACAAGGCATTTCTGGTTCACTCTCTAGTTGAACATCATATCCATCTTCACCAGCTTTACCTTGTGCTCCTGCTTCTCCAGGACTTCCATCAGGGCCTGGAGGACCAGGAGGACCAGGGGGCCCCATAGCACATGTCAAGGTGAAACATCCTATAGTGGTTTCTAGGAAACTGAAACGCCCTGGTTCCGAGATTTGTGATTTATTTCTAATAGTTTAGGTTAAATCAAACTAATTCACAATCACATCAAACACGAAATATGGATATCATTTGAGTTAGTTTATGGAATTCAAATACTCATCATTATTCATTTTTAAATTGAAAGACTTACCTTTACAGAAGGCGCTGCCTACCCATGTCTCCTTCTTTGATCTTGAGAAAAGCTGAATAGGTGACAAACTATGTCCTACTTTCAACTCCATGAGTTCGCGCCAAAGATAATCTGATGCCTTCTGAAAATAACTTCTAGAAACTAGAGAGGTAGTAATGGAAACGAAAATAAGAGTGTATAAATGTGTTGGCAAAATGTTATTCGTATTTAGAATGAATATAATTTGCATAGTTAGTATTTGGGAAACTGAGAATATCATACTCATATGACGAACCCTAAAATTGAACGCATTTTCTGTGATTTCACTGTACTGAGTTTCGCTTCTGACATAGATGCTAGGAATGCTAATAACTAGAATAGCGAGTGATAGGACAGAAAAAGAAATTGAGCCAACTGCTAATCGATAGTAAAAGTTGTGAGAATCCATCTGAATCTGAAAGAAATATAGATTTGTAATTTATCTCTGTGAAGATCCCGTAATATCAGAGTTCCGCCATACATACAAAATCAACGAATGTAATGATTCTCAAACAGATTTGAGTGGAATCAAAATGTATTTGCAGAATAAGATAAGAGAGGAATTTTTTTAAAGACGGATATGCAATTGCTGTCAGTTATCTGTTTTATATCGATAATTAGGGTCAAGGATTTCTGAAGCAAAATCGTACTTCTGGGACGTTTTATTCGGAATTGGGGTTAGTGTTAACTTCTATTTAGGTCAAAGCGAATACTATGAAACGGTTTACGGTTAAACGAAAATAAAACAAAACCGGTGTAGAAGACAGTGTTCATTCCAACCAAAATAACTAGTTAGGGAAGCAATGCTAAACAGCACTTGAGCGTATCCTTTTATTAAAAGCTAATGAAACGAATTCTCTTATTTCTCTGAATCACTTCGCAGTGTCAATTTTTGACCTCAGCTTACATTAAAACATAAACACCTGTAAAATCTAATATCATTGCTCTATTTATTTGTATATTGTACTTATACTATATTCCGTAATTTTTGTTGGAAATGTAGTGAATTTATAGTCTCCTACCGTTCTCTTCCAAAAAAAACTACTTGCTTACTATTGGTTGCTATTCTAAAATAAATAAAATATTTTAGAATTATTAGGAGGATCTAGGGCATTTTAGACTTAGTAAAAATCTTATGTTAGTACTTTCGATTTCGCTAATGAAAATACACCATGAAGTCAGTTTCTGCGCAAAACATTTGAGTTATTATATTTCTATTTTTTCAGCTAGACTTCCCCAGATATAAATTAATTTAATTCAAAAAGACTAGTTTTTAGGATATTCGTTGAAAGTATGTTTTTCTACCACTTACTTTATTTTAAATTTGGCATATAAATATTGTAGAAGACAAACAGCATGCACTTAACTAGCGGAGAGGAACTCGGCTAATTATGTTTTCTTTCAAATATACAAGAAATTTTTAAAAACATTAAGTGTATTACGTATACTTTGTCTTAGCAGAAGTAAAGATGTATACAACTAATTTGTAATTCTGTTAATTCTACTTTACTTCCTTGAAAAACTTTTAGATCTTGCTCCTTTAACTGTCATAAATGATTTTGCTAACTTCCATCATCATAAAATTGGCATTGTATTTTTTATCTGTCCTGTTGCATTTGAAATAAAGCAAAATATCGGAATCAGAAATATGTATAACCTAATTACTGGATCAAAAAACAAATGAAACTATTTTGGTATTTAGATATTTAATAATTTTCAAAAAGTTTCCCGAATTATTACTATTAAATTTGTAAATATTTCTTTAGAATGTAGAAAGATGAATAAACCATTCAAATTATTAATGGTTCATGGATATTTCAGAAAAAGAGCGTCAACTATTGACAACAAAATGGTGAACAGAGCCAGTGTGGTCCTCAGATAGTAATATTAAGCGTGGAACCGTGCTACTAGCTTATTGACTATTTCTTTACAAAACATATTCATAGAATAAAAGCGTTCTTCTTATTAAGCCTACTTAGAATAGAATTACCACTGGAACAAACTTGGAAACAATAACTCCGTGTTCCCGACCTCCCTGTGGCTAAAGCAACATATTGTTAAGCGTTAACTTAAATCAACGATACTTTAAGGAGACAGGCGTAATCACTAAGCCGGCACCAATAACTAGTCATTTTCTGTTAACTTATTCTAGCTCCATAATCAGTGACATTTAGCATATTGCTGTATTTTTGCTGTTTCCCAACAAAACACATTCTAGGATATTTTTAGCTCTCGGAGAAGCCTTCGTGATTACAAAATTATCCTTATCTTCGTTGAAAAATCTGTATTCTTCGTTTATCCTCCTAAATTCTTTTTAATTTCCTCATATTCCTCTTAGCATAATATTGTCACTTTAATTTGTATTTTTCCTCTTTACTGTTCATGTTTCAGTGGGTTCGCCATGATTTTTTAATGTCAATATATTTTTTATTAACAAGTGCCTGACATGCGAATCCCTGATTAGTATTCAAAAATCTTTCCTGCAGTTTTCCTAGTCCTCAACTAGCCGTGTAATTAGTGGTCTTATAGTGAGAGAGGAAAAAAATAAGAGATTCTTAGTATTTAAATCTAACAAAAGAAAAGAAAATAGTATAGTATGAAGAAAACGAAATTTAAGAAAATAAAGCGCCGATACCTCACTATTAGCGGAGTGCTTCTGACGATTCTCTACCGTTTTGCGGATCCATTGGTATTTCTACTTATTTCACACTATTCATATATTTATTTATATCTGCATAAAACTGGTTGTTTAATTCATGACATACCTTATCTCAATTACTGTAAATTTTCGTGGAGAAAGTCAGTTTCTTTAGTATAACCATATTTAATCAGCATATCAAGTACAAATCTAATTTATTATATATACGAAAATTAATCTCATATTGAGAGGCATTTATAAACTACATCAAATTGATGGTTCGCTCAACCTTCAGACAATATGGAAGAAAAAAGCCTCGTTCGTTGCTATAAAATTTGAACTTACTCTAAATTTCTTAATTTTAAAAAGATTAACAATAAAAATGTTATAGGGTATAATTTTTCATACAATTTTAGGAACAGTAGCAAGCACCGATTGCTCTACGAACTCCTGAAATAACCCCGAATAAAAATCGGCTAAATGCTTATATCATGCAAAGATAGATGTTTAGAGTAAAAGTTTAAAGTGACCCATACTTATTCTCATTTAAATTGCGAAATTTGAACTCTGGATTGAGGTATACGCAAAAGAGGCTAAATAAGACTCTAAAATGAATAGTGTCCGGTTTATCGAAAATTAGTGGTAGTACTGTATACTACTACCAGTTCAGTCAAGCAAGAAGTGCTGTTCGCAGTAGAAGACAATGCGGAATTCAATTTATAATTATTGCCAGCAAAATTACCATCTGAGATGTATTTATAAACAGTGAAAAGTGCATTTTGGCATACTTTCCCATCACTGTGTATTATTGTCGCCTTCAATTACCGCTGACATGCTCATTTATACGCGCATTACACAAAAAGACTTATCGTTTTAGTTAACTTATTATTATTCTCCAACGATTCTAATTTTATGAAACAATAAATCATGGTGAATTACTATGCTGATTTCCATTTTTTGTAACAGGAAATTATCACATTTTACATTTTTTTCAGACTTAATCTGTGGTATGGATGAGGAAGAAAATCAAGAAATTTATTTTATTTTAATTCAATTCAGTTATAGATAAGCATGTTTATATGAATTAAGCCTATTTAACAGCTAATCAGATTAGATAAGTCGTAGAAGATGTGTACTTATCACAATTTGCACTGATTCTCGCTGCTTGTTTGAATACTCACCAATAGAGACGGGAGGAGTTCTATATCCCAGTCTCCAGATAGAACTGGAATTACTAGAGCAGCACTTTGCTCAGTTGACAATTAGGCGGACCTATCCGTATTTCTCTGCAACTTAATTATTCAAATAACAGTGAGGAAACGCTGCGTCCTCCGAAATCACTAATTAGATGCTTTTACCTCAAAAATATATGTGGCGAGTTTATAATTAACACTGGAACGTGTCTAGGCTGGGCAACTTGACACAGCTAAGTTTTAGCCTTTCAATGACTCACTACTCTTATATTTAATCTCTACTGCTTGGTAATTACTATATTTAATTCGCCTAAAAACAATGAAACCAGTAGTTTCAAGGTTTTTCCAAATAAAATTAATAATTAATCAATCTTTCGAAGAAAAAGTCAAAGTTCTAGCCTTTAAAGCTTGAATTAATACTGATTATCTATACACAAAGGCAATAACAATGACCTTAACCAATACTACGTAACAGAATCATTTGAGTTTCAAATGAAACTAATATTTTGTTAGGAATAAATGAGCATCAGTAAAATTTCGTATTTTGAAAAGAGTTCAACTGAAGAAATCAACGTTCCGAAACAGTGACAAGAGCAGCAAGTCGAATTAGTGCCTCAGCAGTTTTGTACGGGTCCCACAGCCATTTAGTTGCTTGCTTTTTGGATGTGCATATTCTGTGAATTACCGGCCCGTTTTCGAAATATTTCGAGTGCACTATGGAGATTATAAAATATTCGCGATGCTGCATGTGATCTGATTTCAGGGCAAAAAGTTCTACACTATCCTGAAAATACTGTATTGCGTTTTAATAACAAGATATTTCGTAATCCCTATTTGAATAGCGGATGATTACTTGTCACCGCCATTTTAAAACAAATGTGCGTGAAGGAAGAGCTGAAAAATCTATTAAATAATTTTTCCACCCTTATACTCTTGGTTTTTAAGGCTTAATAAGTCACATATTTTAAAGCCATCAAATATTTATGGTCACCTTCAATAGGTTTAATTTATTAAATCTTCATAACCTTTTTATCTCATGACTCATGTTTGTTATGATACTTTATTTAGTCAGAGTTCAAGCTCATTGAAGTAACTATTACTCATTCATACTTTTATAAGCAATCATTTAAAAATCAAAATTTTGCAGTTTTATGCGATGAGCTTCTTATGAAATATTTTCTACCTATGAAATACGCTAAGAAAGCGTACTTCTAGTCACACATGTTGCGTACCTTAAGAAATAGTTCTTGTAATCTTTTATAAGTTAGATGTCATATATTTTTATGAACTTTGAAACACTTTTTCAAGTTTTTGAAAAATTTATGAGTTCTACTAGATACAATTTTCGTATGCAGAATGTATTTGTTGGGCAGTGAGCCGACAAGCCCCATCGCACCTCATAGAGGATTCAACAGTAAGGCCAGAGAGGTACTTATTGGAGACAATGATATACATCTTCAAGGTCAGTTTCTCCCGAAGCCATTCCTTTTCCATTCTATATATTTTATTCGTTTTCTATTTACCTCACTTAATTCTTAATTAATGACAAATTCTTCATTACTATAAATAATCACTGAAAAGCTAGATAAAGTTTTCATTGTTTATGGCATTAAAGTGACCATCAGAAATGGGAAAATAATCGTATACACGATATTTGAAGGCTTTAGAATACTGCATAATGTAAGTGACTGTTTGATATTGTACTGTGTAATGCAAGTGATATTCAGGAAGTTGTTTGCGTTGTCCGATGCTGTGTCTCATCTCCACATGCTGCAATACATAATTACCTCACTTAGAGAAATATGTTTCATTCAGAATTCCGCTTGTAATTCAAGTTTTGTTATTCATAATAATATCCGTTGACTTGGCAACCATAAAGAAAGGGCTCATCACTACACATTTTCATTATAATCGTCATCACATTATTTTTTTGCGCCTTGTTGAGTTCAGCAATTTCCGCGTTCGGTGTTTGATTCTCAAAGTTTATTGCTCCTGCCCATTGTATCTAATAGAAGACCAGTTTCAAGCAAATCTGGTAGGAACTACGCTTTGGTGCAACGTAAACCTCACTTCGTACTATTTCAGGAATGTCCAATAAATCGTGTAGCGACTTCGATTTAAGAAAACGTATGGTGGGATGCAGTACTGGAAAGGTAGCTGATAATCAGGCGACAAATAATAGTTCTCCCAAATCGCTTTCATCTACACAGTCAATTTCCGAACAGCGTAAGTTTAGTATTTTTTATGAATAAAGCTAAGTAATCTTTAAAGATTGTTAAATAATGTGAGAATATTTGGTTTATTTAGTAGATAGAAATTTAGATATTAGAAATATACTGATTATTGGTTCCATTCTAGTGGAAATTATTCTCTATTCATATATATTTATGGAACAATTCCTGAAAATTTTTAAAAAATATTAGGAGTAAACTTTAATTATTGTTTGTTATTTAAACATTTTTAACTAATAAGATTACCAAAACTTTTTATCATCTACGTGCAGTCGAACTTTTTAGAAATGTAGTTTTTCATTACCCGCACTAATATCCTAAACATCTGAAACTAATTCTAAAACGGAACGATATAGCAGGTACAAGTAATATCCAATAAATTTCAAGTGCGTTGTGTTGTTCTCCTGAGTGCTATGCACTGAGACCTGAAGATTTGTTCTGTAGCTAATATTAGCTCCCATAGTTGGAATGGCACTGTTTGATGTTTAGACGCTATATTGTTGCTTTTCTACACAAACTTTTGCGACTATAAGCCTTAATTAAACAGATTATATAAGTGCGGCCGAACAAAAGTGAACTACAAATATAGCACATTTAATGAAGACGGAAGATCACAAACATCACAAAACGAAATTATTTAGCTACATTCGATGTAATTGGGGAGCATCCTGTCGTTAAGAAGCACAAACAGTTGGCCCAAATTGGGAAAACAAAATCTTGTATGGAGTTTAAAAGCTCCGATAAACGATTGATAAAAACATACCAGGAGGACAATATATTAAAAATGCCAAGGTGAACAAATGTTATCATTTCCTACCTTATTCTATACTGCTTATTTTTCACATTTGCTCTTTAAGTTATGGTTTAGTTATTACAGTATTGATTCTGATATTGACTGCTTTACAACTGTTCGGGCAGATTTTGAAGAGTTCGACGAGGATCTACATAGGCTGAGTAAGGTAAAACGCTAGAGTTGTATTAGTAGAATTTGTATTCATTTGAATCGAGGCTATATGATAGTGCTGGTTAAATTAGCATATTTTATTAAAATGGAACTACTTGTCTTCACTTCTATTCTCTACCAAAATCACACTGCGATAGCAGCAGGTGTCCTTGATGAAACTACATGCTTTGAAGTGATATCTCAACATCGCATTATTACTGTAGTTTCAAAATAAAACTATAAAATGTGCTGCTCTATAAGTGAGGGATATAAGCTTTTATATTTGCATAACTTTTTTCACATTGATTTAGTTGTTATTTCAGTCCACTATATATGCAGCTTCGGAGACGCAGAAGAAGAACGCGATGAATAAATGGCTGAGCAAAAATAAGTGAAAGTTTACGAGAGATTAACTACAAGTAGTGTTGAAATATAAGAATTCCTCGATGGGATTCACCTGCAATAACTAAGCTTAGTCCAAGCTTATCGTTCTCCTTCACTTTCTGTGCTATATGCAATTAAATGAACAGAGCATTTTGCTCATCTAGATCCTTGATACTGCTGATTTTCAAATTACTTGATTACACCTTTTAGTTTTAATACCAACATTTATAAAGTTTTTGTTATGAAAGGAATTTGTACACTTTAGATATTTTCGATCTTTGATTGTTCTTCATTGCTTTAAAAATTACTATTTTATAATAAATTCATATATATATATATACACCAAAAGTCGTCTTATCGAATTTCTTCAAATTTTCAAGACAATTAAATAAACTGATATTATAAAATATACAATTACATACTAGTTTATTTTTTCCAGATCTTTTTCGTCTTCCTTGGAGTAGAGTCCAAAACGCTTCGCCTTCTCTTCAGCCATCTTCTTAAGGTCATCATATGTTATATGATAGCCTAAAACAAAACTCCGTGACCCTTATCATTCTCCTTTCCACTACTCATAATTACTTATTCGCCTAGTATTTTCATTTGCCTTAACGATTTGCTTGTCTATTCACCCATCAGTCTGTCCAAGTAGTTAAACCACGGTTGAAAACATGTTAAAGGCCGGAGATGATGCATGTCATGAGCAGGGGCACCGGAATAGAAGAATAAGAATCGATGAAGAGCAAAAGGAAAGTCGTAACCAATGTGCACCTGAAAATATTGCCAGTTTTTATTTATTTGCAGTTAAAAATTCCATGCAATGCAGTACTTAAAACATTGTCTTGAAAAATTACATGAACCTGACCTCATATGATACGCTTTGAGCGATAAAGAACCAAACCCAGTATGTCAGGCAGTGAGTGGGGAATATCCATGGAATCGTTGTTATAAACGTGGCCACGAAAAATAGCTGAAGTTTAATTTTATATGAAAAAAGAATTGGTAAAAGACGGAATATTAAATACTCAAAGGGTCTGATCAGTAGAAATAAACTTCCAAAAATTGTTTAACTAAAGGTATTGGATGTAATTTTATTTTAGTATATCACATGCTCTAGACGATGAAATTCTAGAAAATACCTTTTTTTTCAACCATATTATTTATTATTCTAATTAGGAAATAGCGTCTGATAATATCAACATACATATTTCGACTTAACGAGGAATGTATGGAAACACTGATGTGTTGCGATTTATTTTTCAGCTTATTTATCTTTTATTTACGGGTTCTAAACCAAAAAAAAACTATTATAATTCAAAATTATTCAATGATAGCATTGTTTAATTATGCTCATTTTTATATTTATTCCTTTTTTAGAATTTTAAAACTTTGATATTATTACTATAGAAAATGTGTTATACCTCAAAAGGATGGAGATGTTGAGCGGATGCAGCAAATGGAGATGAGTACATATGGTGCACTGAATGACACCAACGGTACAAGAATTTTACCTAATTGTAGAGTTATGTATTGATTATAGAAATACTTATTTATGATTAATAAAGAAATGTTGACTTTAATCATTTAGCACTGTTTTCTAGTCACCTTATGATTAATATAGTGAAACCAAAAGTATGTGAAATCAAACGCTAGGAAAAAGAAGGTGAGTTGAGATATCATTTCGAGAATAGTGGGAGCAAGTATGGGAAGCTCAGTGGGAGGGACCCACACCACCTGCACTAGGGCCATCGGGTAGATCCTGAATTATACATTCTGCCTTTTGAATGTTCATTTTATCAATATGCATAATAGAAGAGTTTATTTCAAACCCACCACAGAAGCTGATTCCACAGCTGTAGAAACAATGATTTCTTCATAATATTCCATGTTACCTTTCGATCCTTTTGGATTTTATTGTTTTTGAAGAAAGGAACATCAGAGAAGAACAAATCGATTACTGAACAATTTTATTCTGCAAAATGCATTAGAGTTGTTTTGTCTCTATATTAATTAAAAATAGCCGAGATATAAAGCCATAAAATTAGTGAGAAAATCTCACTGGAAAAAACGGCCACCCATGTGTAGTCTATTGAAAGTGCATAAAAAGGAGGAAAGAGGGGAGAACGAAGAATATGTTCGTTACCATTCTATAACTATTCAGAAATAAGCTGCTGATATATTAAATGAATAAATAGAAGAAGTGATCTATCGAAACACAAGAGAGAAAGTAAAAGATGATACGTGGAACAAGAAAAAACCTTAATGTACTCCCAAACTGGTTGCAGCAGCCGATTTGAGCGTTCGACCATTAGTTCGTCAGCGGTAAAATTATTTGTAGGATAGAAGAACGACATCACCAATTCAGCAAGTTCATAAAAAGAAATAGTAAGTACCTACGAAAAAACATGAACATAATACAAAATAGTTGTTATTAAATTCGATAACGAATGTTCCTATAAATGCGATAAAATGAAAAAATTGAAGGAGAGGAGTATTTATTCTTCCCAAAGTACTAAACAGCACAGTAATCGATTTATTTTTGGCTCTGATATCGCTCTATTCAATAATTATCGCACAACTAAAGATAAGAAGTACGTAGGTTTCTTGGGATACATGTAAACAAGGAGATTTTAAAAATCAATGGCATTAAATTTATGCTTTTAAATCAACATATTTCATTTTTTAAATTAACTTTTAAATGGATTTAACTATCGCTGCACGATTTATTGAACATTCTTAGTGATACGAGGCCGAGGTAAGGCTTAGAGTGCGTCAAGTGTGGTCCAGGACGAAGGATTTACTTGAAACTGAATTTCTAACAAACAAAAACATCTTGAGGATTTCAAATGAAAGCTTTTCTTATAAATACTTTAAATAAATTTCGAAAACTTTCATTAACTATTTCTGAAGTTTCGATAGTGTTTAAGACAAAAAGCAATGAACTAGAAGTACCATATGTTGTTGGTGATTCGCCTCATTCCTTGCGTCCTTTTGATCTTAACTCTTATTTCTAGTTAACAAAAGTGGCAATCGGTTGATTCCTAGAACTGTGGAGGTGAAAAGCAGTAAATGTCTAACATTCTGCGTCCTGTAAACATGAAGGTATCTTCAAACCTCCTTCATTAACTTACCCTTCATATTTTACTTTAGTATAATATTAAGTGTCTTTTCATTATTTGTGTTCTACTAGAAATCAACATTTAAATTTAGTTTACTAGCCTTTAAATAATATATTATTTTTTAGTATCCTCCAGAAGATACCAAACCTGGTGTTAAAAGCTTATTTGAGCGCATAAGAACGACTCTATATTCGACCACCGCATCTTCGAAAAGTAAATTCACAAAATAATATGGTATAAGGTGCATCTTCGGCAAGTAGTCAATTGTAAATACTATACAGTTCATGGCATTGACTAAGCGCTAGTAATATTTACAAAAATAATGGGACATACAATTATAGATGAAAATGAGCCAGTGAAAATTCGTCTTATTAATGGTTGGGAAGACGCTAGCCTTGCTAAAATGAATATCATCGTGTGTAATTTTCTATACGACAAAATGAATCCCAACTATCAATTGTAGGTTAACTAAGAACTTATTAAACTTTCAGTATATGAACTATAAGTTACGTTTGTCAGGTTCACTGAAATGGAGCGAGCATCAGGATTTCGGCGGGAACAAATATTATACGGAGCATTTGCCTTTATTACTTTTTTGATCTTTATACAAGATTGTTTCGAAATACTATATTCATTTATCGTCAGTTTGTGTTTATCTTCTTTACTTAAAATTTTTTTCTCTAACGTTTCCCTTTGTTCGTCTCATGTCTATTTGGTTGTCTAGTTTCTTCGCATCATTTTTAAGAAACATGATTTAGGTTTTATTTCTACCCTCTTTCTGCACTCTCCTTTCACTACATCTTAACAAGGAGGAGTCAGTAAAGTACTGGCTAAAGTACTGGATCGTATTCGGTGTCGTTTCTATGCTTGGAAAGGTGTTTAGAGGGTGAGAGATAGGATTTATGAGAAGATAGGCAAAAAAATAAAGATACAATTGACATAAAGAGGCGTCATCATACACTGAAATACTTAATTAAAAGTAATACTTATTTCAACTATTCAGCAGCGGCAATTTATCGCATTAAATATTTTAAACTATACTTTTGTAGTCTGAATATTTCCTCATGTACGGATAAATATTGGTAGTGATCTGAGCTCAGATGTTAATTGGTATTGCAGAATCAACTCAGGACATTCTTTTAAGTGGGTGGAACTGATGTTCTTCGGTATCTCTCAATTCCGCAGTACTGCTCTTCTTAATTTTCTCTATCAACGTATTTCACCAGTAATCGAGAATATTTATTATCAATTCGAGTCGTATAACTATCAATTGGCAAAATAGTTGTCTCTGAAAATAAATAGCAATTTCATTACAATTTTTTAATATTATATACCGTATAATAAAGAAAATTATGACATTATGAATGTGTGCATTGTGGAAACCAAGGGTTAGTATTCTAATAGTTCAAATCAAATATCCAATTCCAATTTTTCAATTTTTAATTCACCTTGAATATCAATCCTAACCTAGACGACCAAATTGCAATAATCAAACAGAAACCCTAGACCTTGCCTTATCTTGATATGATATGATGAAGAAGACTGAAATAAATGGAAGCCATTCATTTTCAACCTCTTCAGCGGGTAACGGTTGAACGCCTCAGGTGGCAGATAAGGCAAGAATGGAACGTAGGGAGAAGGTATTTCAGCTGTTAAACACCAATCAAAATAAACCGTATTGATCAAAGTTTGTTTTTCAGGTTCGTAAATGGTTGCAAACAGTAATTGATCGATTAACGAAGGATTGGAAACCTATTCTCTGCCAATCTTTGTTCACGGAGGCCGAATTGATTGAATTATGCTACAGGGCCAGAGAAACCTTTTGGAGTCAGAAAACGATGATTGAAGTGGGCTATTAGGAACACGAGAGAATTTCGATAAGGTTAATGATGTAGTAAATAGCATAAATGCGGAGAAAAATATAAGTATAAACGGAGACAGCGTTTGAAATGTTATGTAAATAGTAATTATTATAGCTGTCTGCACCTATTCAAATATGTGGAGATATTCATGGCCAGTATGAAGACCTTTTAGCATTATTTCACATCAATGGATTTCCACCTGACAAGAAATATCTCTTCCTTGGGGATTACGTAGATAGAGGACCATATTCCTTGGAGGTCATGTCGCTACTTTTCGCCTATAAGGTGAGATTATCTAGGTTTATAGGAGGAAAAATTTAGGATACAAATAAATAATAGGTATGAACATTTAATACTATACCTAGTTTAGAAGAAAAATTTCTTAAAGTTTCACAGTCACCTTGAATAAATAATTGCCTTAGGGAATTTGTTTCGCTAATGGAATTTGATCATGATTATCTAAAAAAAAATCAATATAAGAATCATTTTTAATACTAGAATAACATGATTTTTGCCCTTTATTTTTTCCTAAGAGCTTCCACAAAACAATTTGCATTACTTTGTACATTCACATATTGATAGGAATAATAGGTTCCTAGGTTCTTTATCCTAACGATATTACCCTCCTGAGAGGAAATCATGAGTCCCGCCCTGTTAATATGCAATACGGATTCTACATGGAAATCAAGAAAAGGTCGAGTAGAGTATCTTAAAATATAATTAGGGGACTATGCTAATGCACTGGAACTAATTTTGAGCTTATCCAGGTACTCGGTAAGACTCTACGAATGTTTTCAATACGCATTTTATACCATGCCATTTTGTGCACGAATAGAAAAGAAGATTTTGTGTATGCACGGCGGCATCAGCGAAGAGCTACAGGACTTCAAACAGGTACTTTTAGCTTCATGATCTATTTTTAGTGAAAATTAGCCGATCCACCAATTTTTTAATCAACACAATATTAAACGAGAAGAAATTTCGAAAAGAAATATAGAAGTCACCCAATTATCTATTGTTGACTAGTTTCTAGCTTGACAAAATAGAACGTCCATGTGATATACCCGATATTGGAGTGATTGCTGACTTAACCTGGGCTGATCCGGATCCTAATATTAATGGTTATGAAGAATCGCCTAGAGGAGCAGCACGTATTTTTGGAGCTGACGCTCTGAAATCATTCTGCAAAATTCATGGGCTTGACCTCATTGTCAGAGCACATCAGGCACGTTCTGGTTAAATAATTAGAAATTATTTTAATTACTTCTATATCAGTATTTAGTATGATTCCTATTAAAAATTACACCAATTTTTGAATCATATTAGGTGGTGAATGATGGATATGAATTTTTCGGTGACCGACATTTGGTAACGATATTCTCGGCACCTAACTACTGTGGTCAGTTTGATAACTCCGCGGCCGTGATGTATGTAGACAAAGACCTAGTAAGTAATCACTTAATACTCGAAAGGAAATAAATTTATTATGTTATTTTCAGACCTGCACCTTTGCAATACATAAGCCTTTGATACCTATGGCTAACCCTGAACAATCGTGACTATGCTAATGCTTATTTTGCCGTGCATCTTTGTAAACAAAAGTCCTGTCTAAGACACCTACGAAATAGTGTTATCTGAAAAGATGGTAAACTAGTTTCCATGAGCAAATGATTTGACTTTTTAAATGATCAAAATTAAACAAATAGAACTCATCGAGATATTGCCAACACATTCCATAAAGTTCGGAAAAATTGTTTTAATATCTGCATCTATATATCTATATATATTCACAATTATAAGGCTGGAAAAATAAATACTTCATAGGAATGATAAGACAGATCAGCCGCAAAGTAGATATACATTACTAGTGCTTGCCATCCTCACAATCTCTTATCACGAAATAGCTACGACTATGCAAGGCTTATACAGGGGTTTAACATATTTCCGACTCGTCCAGAGAGAATCAGATACCGTCACTTATAATGGGAATTATGGGCACGTGATAAACGGCATGTTTCGAGAATGTCTTCTATTAATATCACAGCAGAGCCATATGTTTCCACGTAATTCAGCATTTAAAACAGTTTCCCTACTACAATAAAATATTTAACGAAATAATCAAGTGAAAAGCCGTTCTGGTTATGAAAGAGATTCAAGAGTGACTGGGAAAACACAAAGAAAAAGTTCCGTAGAGAACAATGTTATTTAATTAAAGTTTACTATTCTATTTAGATTATACTAGATGATATGAGTGAAATATAAAGCAATATGATCTTCCATTTTTTAATGGGGACGTCCCCTTTTTTTGATAACGTCATCTTTTTGTTCTGCGCTGAAGTCTAACATAGTCATGATGGCCTAGAATAGAAAGAAACCTTTAAATATGTCCTTCAGCAAAAACTTATCCTCTGCAAGAAATATATGAATGATACATAAACAGTACCTGTAAATGTTCTCTGGAGTCACCCTTATTCATCATATAGTAGTAAAATGCATCGTGGAGAAATTTCAGTACAATCCTATCTTCAGTCATTTGATCCAATTGTTTCTCCTTAAAAATTTATACTAATTTGTTGTTCCTGTATTTTACATTATCTTCATACCTCCTTTATATTCATAGCTGCCGCTTCCTGGCCTTTTTTAAACATCACTAGATACATTTCTCGCCTAAAATAAACAAATCGAAACTTAATATTCAAAAAAAGAATTAAGATCTTTTCCATGGCAAATCCATTCCATGATTTGCTATTAAATAGCATTCTAAATTTAAATATATAGTCACCGCTCCTCTTCCATGTCCCTGATTTTGCGCTCATACATTCCGTTCTCTCGACGACTTATTTCGAGTTTTTCTTCCATTTCTTTATGATTTGCAGCCCTCTCAGCTAACAGAGAATCCTTCTGTTAATTAGAAATAAATAAAAACATAAATATTTCTTTTTAGTAGCACATCAAAAGCAGTTAAATTTAAATGATTTTCAAATTGCATGGAATTCTTAATAAATAACTTCAATGAATAGCATTTCACCTGTTGCATTTCAATTAACATTCGTTTCATTTGTTCATCAATAGCCATCTTTTCGCTTTTCAATCGATCATCTATTTTATTTTTACAGGCTATTTTGGCTTTATTGGAAGCTGACTGAAATAATGTTAATTATTAACAACAATCACAACATTCTAAGACATTTCATAAAATAAGATGAAATGCGTTCCATTATATTGATAAGGCATAAGCTGATTACTATGTCGCACCTGTGCTTTAAGCATCCGAATCTCTTCTTTCAACGCAGTGTTATCTCTACCTAGCTGGCCAACCTTTTCTCTCAAGGAAATTACCCGGGCGGTGCTCCGAAGTAGATCAACCTCACCTTCTGTCTTTTCTTTTTCATCCCAATGTTGTGATATCGGAGGCATGAAATGATATAAATTTTGTGGAGACTCTATGCTACAATTAGAACTAACTTAAGTAGCCGAAAGTTAAACAAACATTGAATGAAGCTGAGGTTCGCTATTTGATGTAACATGGCAAAGTGACACCATTGATGATGAGACAGACTGAGGAGCTGTTGTATATGTACACTGAATGAATATTAATTATCGCTTTTCGCATTCTGACTTAACATTCTACTTTTCTAATATCGATATAGTCCAAGTGTTCTCTTAGTAGAGACTTACCCTTCTTGCTCTCCGCCTTTGTTCCATCCTTTCATATTCTTCCTTGCTAGATATTGTTCTTTTCCTTTGGTCACTTCTTGATCGTTGTTGTGTATCTTTAGCATCTCGTTTCACCGAACTCTTCCTTGTTTCACTTAATCCCCGAGAGCTGACTATGTTGCACGATACAATTTCCCTTGTCGATCCTGATTTAAATGCTGCAGGACTTTCGTGAACTATGACTTCATCACGAGGTGTCCTAAATATGGTAAATATTAGCACGAGAGAAAGAACATATTAACTTAATCCATACAAAAATCATTTAAAAAGTATAATTTCTAGAAATACGTACGTACAATATAAATATTTTAATAAGTAAATAAGAAAAACGTTTAATTCCCACCTGGGTATCTCACTTAAAGTACGCAATCCAGGTAATATAGTCCCGCATTTGGAGGAATTAGGAGAGAAGTAAATTGAAGATGCCATTGAAGAAGCCCTAGGTCTGCAATAATCATTATCTGATAATATTTTACTTAGAGATTATTTTATACAAAAAGAAGCTTCATATAATGAAAATTTAGCACATAAAATTTGCATTAATTTCACGATGCTAAGATTTCGGAAGTTAGAAAAAGAAGAGCTTAATAATTTCAATTCTTGACAAGGTAAATTCTGCCTTGATACAGCCTTTCAAGAGATGATAGTTGTCAAAAAAAATTTACAATTCACTAATTTTTCCGATTTTTTTTTTCTTGTTATAAGCAAAAATTAGAATTGAATTTGTCATAAATATTAGGTGTATCCAAGAGTGCCATGAACGTTGAAAACTGATTCTTTGAAAGCATTGCTGGATGAAAAATCGTCGCAGACGCATGGGGAACTCGCGGAACAGCTGGGAGTTGGTCGGGCAACAATTTCGAGACGGCTGCATGAGATGAGAAAGATTTNTTGTTACCGGCGATGAAAAATGGATCAGATACGACAATCCTAAACGCACACATTCTTGGCTAGATCCCGGTCAACCACCAACAGCAAGGGCAAAACCAAACAGTCGCGCCAAAAAAGTTCTTCTGCGCATCTGGTAGGATATGAAGGGTGTGCTGTTTTACGAGCTCCTCCAACCGGGCGGAACGGTTTCTGCCGAACACCACTATTTTCAACTGACAACCTAATAGAATAGAAAAGATCATTTAATGGATAAGGAAGTAGGAAGGT
>JAJAVP010000100.1:7681-110257 GCA_020740425.3 Heterorhabditis indica
ATGGACTGGCAGTGTACCTCATCATATTCAAATCGAGCAGAGAAATGAAGACGTACCGCTGGCATCTTCTCCACTACCAGGTTCTCACTTTGCATTTGTAGTATATTCAATTTTTAAAATATTGACCTACTTTTTAGGAAATAACGAGTGAAAAGTAAAGCTACGGAAATTTGTTCGGCCAAAAATTAACCATTTTTAGATTGTAGCTTCTACTCTCGATATTTTCGTAACCTTTTGTTTTCGACCCATAGCGTTTGTTCCTCTAAACGCTTGGACAGGACATGAATTTCTCAGCACAAGCCTTGGAATGTCAACTTTCACATGTTATGTGTGTTTTTGAAATAGACTTTATTAGAGTGGTTTACTGAGAAATTCTTGCTGCGTCATATAATTGAGGTTCGCTCTTAACGATTTGTCACTTTACTCGAAATACTGATAAGAAGGCACTGAAAATAAAGCGTATACTCCCGCCGTGATGTTTAACTGTGCAGGTTACTTTCCCCACTAATATTTGTGGGTTTAATTTTTATAATATCTATAGTTTTTCAGAACTATAACCTCATTAAACAAACTTTTGCAGTTACCTTTCTTCTCAATATTTAGAAGAAACTGTATTGTTTTTTTGTTATTTACCAACTATGTTGAATAAAACTGTTTTAAACAAAAACAATATTTTAAAAATCGCGATTAAAAAATCAATATTTTGGATAAAAGAGTTTCTTGGAACGCTATTATTTGAGAAAAGGGTTGTTCTCCTTTTAGAGTTATAGCCAGACAAGTTTATGTGACCACTATTCAGAATTCTTCAGAAAATTATTCTAATATTTCTACGTGGTTTTCCCGATTTCAATTGAACGTATAAGAGATGTTTTTGCAAGATCTTGAAAATTTGATTTTCTTTCCATTCTCTTTGATCCGTGCTTTTATTCTTAAATAAATGTTTAGAGTAGCCTATGCTCCATTATATGCTTTACTGATGAATTTTTTAACGACACCGTTGTCGTGTCACTATTACAGTAATACATTTAAAAATATCATCGAATATCATTAACGTTGTTTGCGATTAATTTATTTAAGTTTGTGAAGAACAATCGCATGTATCAGTTCGATGATAGCAGTAATAACACGTGAAATGACTGTTTGTTACTCGTTGGTACCCTGTGAGTAGAGTCTGTGTCTCTCGTGAGTGAGAGTGCTTTCCTGGGGGTCCTGGGTCGTGCGAACAGATCCACGACGGTATGATCTGAGCGTTCTAAGAGACCCACGACAGTCGTTTGAATTGCTTCTTGTGTAGTCTACGAATCGCTTTGCAATGCTGCTCTGAGAAAGCTAAAAATAGTTAAAGCCACTTTTCAAACAGTTATGCAATGCATTCTTCTCCCTAGTATTCTTGCACATCAACAAATTAGAGCTCATTTTATCTCATTTGTCCTAGTTACTAGGTGTATGTGGAGTTATTGAGCTAAGCAGGAAACTTACTCTTGGGAATTTTCGAAACAAAAGCACAAAACACTTTCGACGGAAGTGTTCTGAAGATAAACAGAAGAGAATAAAGTTGATTGTCTTCCCAGTGACGACCAGACTATTGGTTATACTATAAATACAGATGTATTAGTTTATAAATAACTCGTACCTATTAGCGGCTTGAAACGAGATCAAGAAAACTACCAAATTCTAACTTAAGTACCTGATGAGCAATTCGGCTTTAATATTGGTATGAACAATTTTCATGAACACTAAATTAATGAATAAAGAATAAAGTTAGCACTAACCTAAATATGGCATAAAATGTGGTCCCAAGATGCCCATATCCAGTAAATAATTCCCAAATGACCATGATAGCGGATGGTCCCTGAGTTAAAGAAAAACAGAGACCAATGGATATTACTGTAATAGTGACACGACGGCGTTGTCGCTAAAGAAATAAACATAAAATGTTTAGATTTAAATTCATCAGTAAAACATATAGTGAGGCATAGGCTACTCCAAATATTTATTTAGGAATAAAAGTATGGGTCGGAGGATAAAAGGAAAATAAAATCTTCAAAAGTAACTAATTGTGAAAAATGTAAAATAAGGAGAAAAGGAGAAGAACTTCTGAAATGACATTCATTAACTAAATAGGAAGTGATTTTTAATTTCAACTAGAAAATTTGTTATGCCACAGAATAAAGCTTAGATAATCTTCATAAGAAGATATTTAATGGATAAATAAGATCACTAATTCTGTTTCATTGATGCCAAATCTTGCCATTAAGGTCGATATCATTAAATGAGACCTTCATCTACAGGTGCTCTTCTACTGTAGAAATAACCGGAGCAGAAATCTGTTAGAGAGGTCAAATCATTGGGTAGTGATTGAAGTAGTGGATGGTTCTTATGATGGACAGATTTATTCGGGAGCGGATTATCACAAGATTCGAAAGACAGATTGTATGCAGAAAATCTCTAAGAGACATTTGGATTGCGGATTGTGCATTATGCGGTGGGATTTCAAAAGATACTGTAGCCGAATCATTTTGAAATTTTAAGGAATAAAATGAAAATTGAAAGTATCCATAATAATTGAAGAAATAATAAACGAATTTTGCTCACTGTGATTTCTAGATGGATAAGAATAGATGGAAGAAAAACTTGGAAAAGCACTAACATGTTGATTTCTAGAAATAATACCGTGGAATCCTTCTAATAAGGAAAGGTCATTAAACCTTAGCTCTCTTATCATTAGCATATTTAGCACAATGACGAGAACGATAGGAGCGAAAACAACCTGAAATTCCAACTTCAAGTCATGTGAGATTGTAGTTTTTAAATCTTTAGAACATAGTCTCAATATTACACATTTATCTGATGATGCCTTAAAGCTGTGTTACCAAGAGAAAAGCCAATTCACACTTACCAGTACTGCGTTAAAAATCGTCATCACTCGCATGTACACCTTCTTCGCCTCGCTAGGCAGAATCTGCAGAGATTAATTGGATATGAATTTTGGTGCAAATCTTACCCAGTATTTGTTTTAGAAAGGCTTATATTATATGATTCATGATGAGTATCTTCTTGAGGAGTATTGATTACCTACTATCTGATTCCGAGCTGTCTCGCCATATTAAGGGACTATTAGCGGCATTTTCCTTACTTGTTATTCGTGTTAGTTCATTTTGATTTTTGTGCAAAAAAGTAGTTCAAATAAACCACAGGACAAAGGCAAAGGAGTTTTTTCCATGAAATTTACTCACTAGTTCCTTTTTCAGAAAAGTTCTGGGATGTTTCTCGCCGGCATAGTAGCAGAAGTCAATTAACTGACTACCATTGCAAAACTCCATAAGAGTGCAGTCGTATTCAAAGTGGTGATAGAGTGTGAGTAGTCCTGAGATCAAGAAGGCCCGACGAACTCTACTTTTTAAGAAACTTCTGGTCTCAGCAATAATTTAGTCGAGACTGTGAATCAGAGCATTGAAATTGTAGTATTTGGAAAGGAATATACCTGTTGAAAAGAAAATTGAGCTGAGCACTAACACCATTCTTCCCCTTTGCCAGTAGAGCTTCGAGCGTAGAGGGGAGCGTATTATGAGGAATCTTTCCACAGACACTGCCAAGATTAGCCTAAATAGTTTCACGACAATTGGTGGCTAAGATCATGTTTATTTAAATGTCCCATCTTTTCACCTCTGAATTAATAATACCTTGCAAACTGCAAACACTCGCTGTTATTTCACTATAATTCATAAAATTACTGTCATAATATATGAAACATTTTTTATATGATATCCATGTGGATGGAGTTATCAACACTACTTTTTTAGTATCCTTTGGACATCGTTTTGGTTCTAAGGTAATCTTCTAAGTTAATAGTGATTTTCTGCAAAACTCCGCTCTACTTTATTTCAGGACTTCTCCAGTCAAAAGAAAAGCGCTGCCAGGTAGGCAGAGGAAGTTGTTCTTCAAAGAAAAATGTGATCTCAGTGGTTCTATAATTTCTCTAAACGATTATTTGCAGGCTTATGGTGACGTATAGTTTCCTGTAATCTTCAACACAGTTCAGTCACTAGCTAATTCTGCACAATTCACGTCAAAACTGATGTGATCGTAGATTTAACACTTTCTGAACACAAGTGGACCTTATTTCCAATCATAACAAGGTGTGTAAGTAGCTAAAGAACGAAGATGTTTTGTATTTTTCCTATAAAACTTTAAATAGGATGGTAGCTAACGTCAAGTAAGCATTGTATTCTACAGTCAATATTTGTGGAATAGGAATGGAGGAAACCACTAAGAAAGAATTGCTTTGATACTTTTTAAGCATTACATGAAGACAGGGAGGTGTTTCCAAAACTCTATCTGCACCAAGATTCACCATACCTGCTGAATCACTTATAGGAATTTATTTATTTATTTTTAATATTTAAAGGGAAACTTTACCAAATAGCAGCGGCACTCATCCAATTCGCGACAGCTGCGATGTGCTGCTTGCTTTTCAAATAGAAAAACCGGAAACTATCATTGTAGGTGAGAACATCAAAGGAGGACAGAGAATGTGGAAGCATAACGATCAGAAAGGCCAAATCGCAGAATGATACTGCTGCCAACTGGAATAGTAGATCTCTCTCTTGCTACTCTCTCTTCTCCTCCTATCTGTCGCTATCTCCCTCTGTATCTTGCCTTCTCTTCTTTCCCTCTTTCTGACTCATAAATATGCTATAATTTGATGTTATAATCTTATTTTCTACTCATTTGTCGTTTGGTGTTGTCGGTTTTTACGAAAATAATTATATAAGTACCACTAAGTACAAGTTGGGAAAGTACAAAATTGGACTATGATTGGATGTATTTAAGATCTAAGGAAATGGCAACTTAGAAACGCAATGTTTTCGGATTGACATTAGTGAAGAAAAGTTGTTGAAATTTGCATGTTATTTCGAAATGCCGAGATTGTCCAGATATAAATACTGGCGAATTGTATGCTTTTTCTCTACAAAATGTCAATTTATGCAACAGATAAAAGTACTTAGAATGTTTCATATTGTATTGATGAATATGCTCGGAATGCGAGTGAGGAAAACAAGAATACTCTTTTTGTATCATCTGAGTTCAGGAATCAACCTAATTCAGTGAAGTTCCTCGATGCTTAATTTGAATAGAGATGTGTCAAAGCACAGAGAGCAGTGGTGTCCTAAAGGGCACTAATTTTCTTGGGAAGGTCATCCTCGAGGAACTGCCCAGTAAAAGTACATCTCAGACAAGATATCTTAGAAAACAGCACTCAGGAACCAAAGTAGCCAGAATGTACGCTTACCAAATCACTGGCAACATTAGACACCTCATCGCTGGCGAGCACCCACAAATTCAACCCGTTGCCTAGCACGCCGAGGGTGAACTGAACTGGGAAGAGGTACTGCCACAGCGACCTGAAATTAGTTTTGTTAACAGACGATATTTCTCACTTTGTCACTGTTCCTTGGCACATTTTAAACCAATGACTCCGTCATGTAATATTTATAGCGCAAGTATTTTTTGCAGTGGATTGGCAGAGCAGATAATTTAAAATCATATTCTATAACCGTACCCACTAGTTCTTTTCATAGCAAGTCTCAAAAGTGAATTAAAACTATATAAAAATTTCGTTCGTTTATTCGCCTATAACTAGTTTCACACAATATTTGTGATGCAAGGAATTTTTAGTAAAGCTACTTACAAAATATTCAATAAAATAGGTACTCGGAAATTTTAATTTTTTGTGGCAGAATTACATGTGTATCTTCTCAAAATTTAGATAGAAGAAAGAGAAATTAACCAAAAGTATTCGATTTGACACCAATCTCTCTGTACCAAGTCTCCGCAAGATCGTTATAAAGTTTAAATAAGGAGGAATTCTAATTAAATAATTTAACGAGGTATATATTTAATTCTCATGCCAAGTTACAAAACGTTTTGGTTAAAAATGAAAAAATACTTAGTTGTGAATAGTATTTTATTGCTGTTTTTTCTTCGCTAGACTCAGCTTAGACTTGCATATTGGAGAAGCCGAGATAGCTCATTCGCTATCAGTTGGTAATTAATTTCTTATTAGCATCTTGAGAATTTTACTATTAGATAATTATTGCAACAAATGTCTCTATTGATGGCAAAATAGACGCTACGTGGCATTCTATAAATTCCTGGCATCACAAAATTACAGTAACACCTTTAGTTATCATCAGGCTGCATTTCAAATAGCTATTCTTGATCCCTGAGTGAAAATAATTAATGTAAGCCTATGAAAAATTTTTTAACACAAGACAATGAGCATTTCCGTCGAGATTCTTCAGACGCTCTGGCAACTAAGATAACTAGTAATTTTAGTCGAAAATATAGAATATTTATTTTATTTGTGAATAGTTTTATAATATTTATAAGAGATGAAAGTGAATTTGCAGACCAATAACAATTTAACTTTTCCAAATGTCGAGAAGAAATGATGGCATGCTTCATACATAGTATTAACTATTGTTCTTTGAAAGCGAAGCTGTGATGAGATTAATACGAATTTTAGATTGATACTAAAATTTTATGTAAAACCATAGATGTGCAGTACTACCTTCTATAAACAGTAACGCGATGACACTTTGAAAACAGGACATCAAATTCCGACTTGATATGCAAAAAACGCAAAAGAAAGCGAATGCCAAGCAAGGCAGCAAAATGGAAAACCAGTGCCAGTAGTGTATACGGGAAAGAAGCTAGTGGACGTCTCAGCAGTGACAGTGCACAGTAAAACATGGTGGTGGCCCACCTTGTTAGGGGATCTCTGACGAATCGTAGCTCATCAGGTTTGAGACAATCGAGCATAGTATTGGCAGTAGTCGAAGGAATGTTTAGATTACTGGGATTAAGGTAGAGACGTTGATTAAGTGGATCGACATGATACCTTGTTAAAGGATCTCTTGCCAATCATAGCTCTGCGGATTGAGGCAGAACATGCAAATGGAGCGTCAATGCTAAGCCGATTGCATAATCAACAGACCCCCGTATTACAAGATCAACTTATCGATTGAATTCTTTAGAACTCTAAAATAGCACCACTTCCGTGTCACCTCTTCACATATTATTAGTTATTCGCGCTAAGATATTTGGTTCACATTGCTTGGCTTGTTTGTTCCTATTGCTTACTCGATAGGGAATCGAGATTGATGGACACAATTGAGCCTCACATAGGAGACAAATTCTAAATTTACGTTTTACCAATTATTTGAGGGAAACATAGTTGCTATTAATAGTGTCATTGTCATCAGACAACAGCTTTAGCTAAAGCGATGCCGAACATATGAAAGCCAAATCAGAGTTGTGTCGACTGGAAGTTAATAAACAAGTGAAAAATATAATAAGTAAGGCTTGTATTTGAAAAAATAGTGCAATAGTTGCTTCTGCTCTTCACCACTGAGGAGAGCAGGAGTCGAGCCCGCGGGAACTGCAGTAGTTCTTTTTAAGACATGATTTATATGTATTTCCAGCGGCCCTAAAGTCCAATTTTTATTCGAAAATAACCCCATGTTATCGTTAAAAGACAAAACTTCTGAACAACATGTTGCTCTGCCGAAGTTATTGAAGACATTCGTTTTTATGTTAAAAGTTTATAGCTATAAAATGACCAATAATGAGAGGATACTTGTATTTGCTCAAAATCTATTCATAACTCGAACTGATTGCAATAATTAATTGTTGTAAGGTCAGTAAATAGTGTTGCATCTCACCATTATTCTATTACTACCTTCTTCAAATCATTTCTTCCAGACTCTAGGCTCTTCAGATAACCGTCAATAACGGTATGTCGTCTAGTTAGGAAATTTCCTTTCCATATCAAATTCCCAGTCGTTTTCCCGACTTTCCCAGAGGAAGCGTCAACACTTTGTAGTTTGTTAACACCAGTTATGTTATTCAGAATATATATAACATTTCAGCAAGAAAATTTTTAGAGTGAAGAATAACATTAAGAAAGGAGCGAGAACAAATATCACCGCATCGATGCTATTCTATTCTGGCATTTCCATTCAAACAAAATGCCGAGAACCAATGGAAAATAGATGACGTCGAGATCATTTCGGTACAAAAGATCAAAGTGGCGACATGCAGAACTGCCTATAAACCAATATGCCAGTGATTGTATTACTTATAGAACGGGATTTTCCGTATTTATTTGGACCACATATCTGTTTAATTAAAATACTTGAATTTGAAAACGACCACCTCAAATTTAGCTGATGATGATCTTCTCATAGTTAGAACTTAACCACAATCCGAATTGTTCTTTAATGTGAAAACCAAAAATATTACATTTAAGATTTATTATTTTGCATAATAATAAAGTTAAACAGAGATCAATTTGTGTACCAGTACCGCAACTTTACACTTGGCTTAAAGTGTTTCATAATAATTAAGCAATAAAATTGTACTTATCCTAGTTAAATTTCACTTACAACTTTTTCAATTATTAAATATTGTGACACACTTCCACTGAGATATTTAGAAGTAATAACGGATTAAAATAAGGGTGTAATTGCATTAATTTCTTTTACAATTACAATAATGTAATTCGATTGGTAAATTCATAAAATAGGATTTAAATAGAATAAACAAAATAATAATAATAATAATTTCATTCCATAACATGTCATGTTTCTTGAGGACCATCATTTCTGCCAAGTACCAGTGATTAGTTCGTGGTTTTGCTCAATTGTTTTAGTGACATGGAATGTGCCGAAACGGCTGATATTCGTCGGTTAAAGTTTCTACCGGACGGAGAGTAGACGAGCGATGTCTTCTGAGTCACCACTGACTTCGACTGGGAGCGTGAAAATCGCGAACTGTAAATCTGAGAATACGTATTACTTTTATTTCTAGCGTATATTTAGATCAGTTCACGTAAATTATATAATATTTAACTATTATCCGTTGTATTTTAGTATTTGACAAGCCTCAGTAAAGTCAACATTTCAAAATGTCTAAAGAATTCTTTAATTTTAGAGACTCCTTTCCCTATTCTTTGTTAGCGATATATTTGTGCGCATTCATATTTTAATAAGAACTACGTATTTTTTTAAAAATTTCATTGCCAGCTGATCTAAATACAATAACAAGAGTTTAACACTCTCAAATAGCTTAAGTGAATACAGTACCATGAAAATCTTAGTGACCATCTTAGAATAATTGTAAATAATACAAATGCAGAAAATTGTATGTATAGACTCGCTTTCTTACCTAGTACTTTGTCTCCTATTCCAATAAAAAATTAGTGAGGCCCAACAACGGCATGTGTTGAACAATTTCCTTCTGAACGTCGATGACGTCAAACAGAATAAGATGACATTAAGCATTTTTCCAGTTAGGACCAACTGATTGGCTACTATCGAAATGTCCCGGATCATACTGAAATCTCATTATTCACATATCGTAATAAAGTATTTTAATAGTTAAGTAATTTTTATTTATTGTATAGTATTTGTACTAAATGATTATACTAACATAAGGAGCATATTGTGGCACAAAAGCCATGAATTATGTCTTCTAGAAGCATTTTATCAGAAATTTTCGGACGGCTCTTTTTAATTTTATATCGATTATCCATTACTTGGCGAAGTCGCTAAGCATATTAGTAGCACTCATAGACATTAATTTTGCTAAGATGGTATCCCAATATGACGTTCTTTTAAATAAGTCTTATACTCACAGTGTAGTCGGGTAGAATATTTGGTAAATAAAGACAAGAGCCGATGGTCCTTGAGTTATTGTAAAGCAGGTAACAATGGCGAGTACGGTATGAGTCATTTTCCTCTCCTGCTCTTGTACAGAAGATGGATTCACATTGACGCAATGAATCAATAGATCCTGAACGAAATAACGTTACACATGCTTTTATCTGTCTTTTGAGATTTAAAATACCATATCCTTAAATTACTGACAAGAAAAGTGACGAATGCTAAATTCAAACCTCGCTATTTCTTTTTTTTAGAAGTCGTATGAGAGAAATATTAATGACAGCTACAGCGAAGATTGGAATAAGAACTGCGAAACTAGCATTGAGGAATACAGAGACGTTGATCCATGACTTGGCGAAGTCGCTGGTTGGGTTTTTTCGCGATTTGCCAAAGAGTTCTTCAAGGTTAGAGTAGCATCGACCAACAACTTGTGTCTCGTTACAGACGACAAATGTGAGACAAGTGTGGGAAATGTGATGATAGCTAAAACCGGTATAAAGTTCCAGGATACTATAAAATTTTATTCTTAGAAGTTTGCCTTTTTTTGTCTTTTCCACAGAAAATAACTTGTGGAATAATCTAAGAATCAGTCATAAGCTACTGTTCCTCACCTTGTCAATGCAAAAGTAGTGAGTAAAATGCACACTGAGATGAAAACAAGTTGACGGGTCTATAAAAAAGTGTAGTAATATTTTTAAATAATTTATAGCAGATATACTTAAAACTTTCTTGCCTTACATAAGCTATACTAAGATTAGTCCATCAACAAAAAATCTCAGGTACGATTTGTGTCACACATAAATATTAAAGGATACTTCAGTTGTAAACTTACATTGTATATGTCAAGTGAGCGAAATGGAAATTTAATAATTAGCAATCGTTCAACTGATACGGCTAAGACGAACCTGAAATTATAAGATTTTAAGGTATCAAAATAATGGAGCCTGGTGTTTGTTAACTCTTTCTCAGTGGAAATTTCATTATGACTTACACCTGCAGTTGTACCCACTGTTTATTCTAAAAGACACAAAACACATTAAATAGAATCTATATTCAGTTTTTCGAAAATTTCTGCGTAACTGGTGTTTTTTATAGCAAACTAAAGTACCAGTTAGGTCTTTGGTAAGTATTTGTAGAAGTACAAATCACTTTTTATTTTATGCTACAGTTGCATCAACTTCGAATGAATGGATTTTGTTTGTGAAATATTTGTGGGCAAACTTATATTACGGTATAAGATAGGATTGGTCATAGGGGAAGTGTATGCTTAGATATGCTATGGCTGTTACAAATTACATTATGGGAAGAGAAAGAATGTATTGGAGGAAGAGTTAGTAACAGACTCATAAGAACGATGAGATCCTCCTCGGTCATGATGTGGCGTTTTTACTTTCTACGTGTCACTGTTGTTGTTGTTGTTGTTGTTGTTAATAAACTAGTATATTCCCACCTTGTGCCCACACCTCTCATTCACTACACAACCGATAAAGTACTGAGCACAGCAGGCAGACTCTACAACTGATAGCAGTCATTCATTTAGTTCTTCATTCGCAAATATCAGTAAGAGGGCCCAACCAAGGCACTAGCTTGTCAAACTCTTATATGCTGAGTATATTCCATAAAATAATGCCTGGGTGTCCAGTAAAGCTTTATATTGGCGCAACTTTCTTTTAATCTATAATTCACCATGATTTCTGCTCCTCCTCAAAATCTAGTCACTGAGAATCCTACAGTCAAACTTTTATAAAGTTATTTTAAGATAAGAAAATATTAAATATTCTGCTAAAATAGGAGATTTTTGTGAAATCTGCAATGGTGTTTTGATTTAATTATTCCTACACAGTTGTTCAGGTTGTACTGATGCTGATAATAGACTTTTTTGAGACAGCAAATTATTTCCGATTTGATTAACGTAAAACATTCTTGTCTATAACATTGTCAATTCCCGTTCATATTTATAAAAAATGGATATTGCGTAGCGTCTCTCCCATTTTAAATGTACTCCGCTATTTAATTTTAAAAATCGGAAATTAACAAACCATATAGCTGCTGCAGAGAACCAGTTGCTCAGTGCACCGAAGTGTACTTTGGAATGGAAATGAAACAGCCGAAATTCCAGATTTTTCGAGAAGACGTCAAGAGCTGCCAGGTAGTGTGGGAACATCATCACAAATACGAGAATATCACACAGCGCTAGGAACGCCAGAAGGTGGTTGGCCCTAGAATTTCACTTTTATTGCAAATAAAGAGAATAATAATACTATTTTTGCATGTTGTACATTTGCTATTATAGATCTATTAGAGGCATTAATTACACCAATCAAATGCCATGCATTTCTCGGCCCAAAAATATGCTTTGAAAAAGATCTACAGACGAAACAGAATCTATTACCGTTGTATTACATTCATGTCTCCACCTGCAAACTTTCTTATGAATATTGAAGTATTCCACTTTGCACATATTTATAGACCAGCACACAAAGGATCTTGTTTTCGAACTCTTTCTCGTCACTTATAGTAACACTTCACTCGCAAATACCAGTAAATATATTCTTGCTTAGTGTTGTCCTATACTTTTCTCATGATTTTATAAACCTCCTACAAAGCAAACATGTACTCAAATATTGCATAACTTTAAAAAAACAAAGAACAAATGTACTAAAATAGAAAACACATCACTTTAAATGTTAAGACACGCTTTTCCTAGGCACTGATTCGAAACCAATTTTAGATCCGATGGAATAATTCAAATCCATGTAATGGTTCGTTGCTAGAGAAGCAGAAAATGCTGTTGACAAAAGTACGAATTGTTTGATGGCACGTGTAGCTCTAAACCTTCAATTCATGTAAATGGCTATGAAATTTTGCACCGAATTCCTCATTTATACATTCTTCCATTTTTTGGTGATAAATTACTATTCATTTATGTGGCCAAAATTCCAATAAAATGTGAGCTAATATTAATTTTAAATGAGATCACTATAAATATGTACTATTCCATATATATATATATATATATACACATATATATAAATTTATTTGTTTAACCCTAATAGGTCAACATCCATGATTTCCGATTCAGCAAATCCCGAGGAATACCAGGCTTTTGCAGGCTTGGCAACGCGAAATTCGATAAATCTCGCCGGATCAGTTCTTCTGGTGTATTAAATGGTACTGTTCAAAATGCGCAATCTATCAGAGTAGGCTTTGTTTTATAGCTCCCGAGAGATCCATTTGTTCGTTGGTATGTTTTTATTTCCGCTCCTTTCGAGCAAAGTTCGCTTAGAAATTTGAAATAGACGAATTGAATCAAAAAAATGACGATGAATAGATGAGAATCTGATAGTTAGCGGACAAAATAAGGTGCCTAAAGAATAGATCCGTTCGAATTCACTAGAAGTATGAAACCTAGAAGAAGCCTTGATATAGGCAGGTATTAATATCATGGTTTAGAAAGCCATTTTAAAAAGGTGAGGAACGAATGTCACACTCGTGTCCCCCCCATTTTCCCGTTGAAATGTTTGTATTTAACGTTATGTACTCCGTATTGTTACTGATAAAATAGAAATTTGGGGATGGATATGGTATGAGAATCCATAATTTACACAGCTGACATTATTCGAAATATAAATTGGGCAGTGCACTTAATAATAATGCATGATTTAAGTACGTCATCAAGGACATTCTCCTGGAATAAATGTTATAGGAAACTGCGACACTTAGTGGCATCTCGTCATTGTTTTTTATGGCTCAAGAGATCAGTTTTCTCCTCTATACTACACACTCCTAAATTAATCATCGGGATAACTATTTAAAGACCACAATAGGACAACCAAAATAACATCACTTCTTATAGAAATAATTTCCTCTGTTATGATGTCGGATTAGATTAATCCAGTTTTATCTGAGAATTAGCGATAAATAACCTAGTGTCTAAATAATTTCTAATTTTCCAGCACTACCGAGCTCTGACTTTTAGATAGATTAAGCAGGAGGCTATAAATAGGTATTAGGCTAATTATTTTATCAGCATTCAAAAAAATTTCCCACGGAATTTTATTTTTATGATTCGCCTCATTGCAAAGTACACTAAATTAATGCTGCAATTTAGTGAGAATTTGTCATGGCATTGGATTATTTTGAGACACCAATGGGCTGCCAAACGGATTATACTTTCCAATTTCCTCTCCTACTTGTACCTTCTAACACTAAATGCGTATGATTTCTAGTTCGGCATTCAGTTCACTCACCTGTTTTTCATATGGCCGCTTAGGAGAACAGACATCGTCAAGCAGTTGCCAACAACCGTAATCACACACTGGATGGGAAAAACGAACTGAAACTAGTTATTTTCAATTTTATTTATATAACGAAAATGCTTTAACACTAAATGAATCATGTCAGTGGCTTCCATATATGCATCAAAGAAGAAGACTTGGAAACACAACAGCATCTCCAGATTAGCACTTTCACATATTTGTTTTAGATCCTTTACAGATTTAATGAAAAGTTCCGGACCGAAAAGCGCAGTTACTTCGAGAGCTGTTCTATTTTTCGTCGGTCTTTTTCGAGATGAATCGCGCTAAATGTAGGTCTAATCACTTGTTCATCGTGATTGTCACTTTTAGCAACTTGCAGACATATTGGACTAGGTGGATGCAATTTGCCTGTCAGCTTCTAGGCCCTCCGATACATAAATAGGCAGCTTCTTTAACTGTCCAAACTTAATCCATCAACCTAGCACCTATTCTTCAGTAAATAGTAACGATGAATCATACTGGGCTAATTATACTTGTCTACTACTTTTGTAAAACAATATTTCATTAATACCTAAGTACTGCGAGAATTATAAGAAGGAAATATGAACAACAAGAACATGAGCAGTTAAGCGTGTGAAGAATAATTCCAAAAAACGCATATTACTCGTGGATAAGAGAAGTTTATGGTGGCTAAGTGAGGGAAATCAAAGCAAACTAGGATTTTGTGAATATTCGCTTATATCTGGCGGTCAGCAAGCATCACCCGCTTCTCCGTTTCTGCTCGCAGAGGTTCCAAATAAGCATAATAAATATTTCTAACATGCATATTAGTTCATCATTTCCAATGTACTTGAATTCAACTTTTGTTGTTAATGCTCATCCTAGTTTTGCCGTCTAAAGACCGGCACTTTTAATAAGACGAGAAGTGTTTATGAAGCGAACGAGTATTGTACCGGGCAGTCTCTGCTACTCGTGTTTTCCGCTAATTAAGGTCTTATGGACTTCTTTGTGGTTTAGCACACTTTCAGCCCTTATACATCCGCATGGCGTGAGTGCATTAACGGACATTAAAAAGTCATTTACGTAAACTTTAGTAGCCAACCACGCCCCACCACTTCCCAAATCGGCCATTTCTAACCGAAAATTCTCCATCGAAACATGTTTTCAATAAAATTAATTAAATATTAGTGAATCATCAAATTTATAAATTCTATTCTGCTTTACGAAGCTTAAATTAGCGAATTGGTCATCAAGACACTAGAAACGGTCATCAAACAAAATAAAGTGTCCTAGTTGTTTCAGCAGAATTACTACTGGTTTCTGGGAAAAACTTGCCAATTGATAAGTAATTGCATATATATGCCAATAGTAAATGTGTGAAATATTCCCTTTCAATGCAGCATAATCATAATGACGTCTTCCGTGTGAGAGTGATGGTGTAAGTGACCTGACACAGTTCTAGTAGAACGTATGACGAGGCATACAAAATATTCTAGATATTTTCGCTTCGACACCCAATTAGTTTGTGCATTTAATGCTTGCCTATCGTGCACCAGTGAAACCCGAAGAATAACGCACTTTGGATAAAACAGCTCTCCTGTTCTAAGAACCAGTCTGAAGCCACGCTACTTATGGCATTCCGAGCACCATGAGAGCAAAATTATTGAAACTATGATAGAATAATCCAATTATTAGGCTTAGCATGTATGAGAAACATTTTAATAGGAATATCGAATTCAAGGTATGTGGCACCAGTAAGTTAATACAAATATGTATAAAAAAAAGTTTTTCTAGTGAAAAATTGCTTAAATAATTAATTTTCATTGAAACTCAAAATATGTACAACTAATCCAAAAACAACAAATATATCTAAATATAGAAATGAAATGAAATAAGAAGGAAAAATACAAAGAACAAGAAAAATACAAAACAAATAAGTAAAAATAACAGTTGTAAAATTGACTAACGTGATTGATGAATTTGTCCAGATCGGCCATCAACGAAGCCTGTGCATCTGAGAAGCATTTTTGGCTTGGCAACGTGCCATTCATTGCTTCTTGATTCCTTAATCACTTATTTAAAGAAGTTACGCATTTAATGTTCTACAGACTCTTCTGTGACTACCGTAAACAAATGTGGATTTTAAAAGATAGTGCATAAATAAATAAATGTTACGAAGTTGAAAGCTAAAGATTATTTTGGAAATAGTAATTAATCTAAACAAATGAATAGAGTTGATAAGTACAATAAAACTATTAAGTGAAGGAAGAGTAGAGTTTGTTTCGGAATTATTCGCTGTTGATGCATTCACTTGACAACAATTCGATTGTGAGCAAAAGCGGATAGAAATAATTCATTTGGAGTTATAGGAAGCGCATCACAACACATTAAACGCTGGAAAATATTCGTTTTCTTATGTCAGCGATTGTTCTTTATCAGCACTTTCCAGCGATGTCGGCACAAAGACGTTGATGTGGGCAAGGAGACAAAACGCATAGCTGCTCATTGGATTTTGAAGTGGAAGCGATGGCGTTTGCGCTCGTTCAGCAAGCCATTCTACAAGTCTATGTCAATCTGTATGTGGAATTGCGTTTCTTAATTAAACCTATACTTCTCTTAATATTAACTACGGCTAAAAATTATTTATCGAATGATATTTTGGTTCCCAGAATTTTCATTATTCTTTGAGACGGCTGCTTCCGCAGGCAATTTGATGGTGTTAGAAAAACACCTATTGTGAATGTAATAAGAATTCCTATACTAGGACACATATAAACAGGTCTCTATTCAAAAGCATTGAATAGAACAACTCAAAGACTTTGAAATTTACAAATTATGTAAATTAACATTGCTGTGCAATAGAAATGGATATAAGATTAATGAAGCAAAAAACCAATTATGATAGGTAATCATGTTGGACAAAACAAACAAGTAAATAAATTGTATCATAAAGAGAGCAAATTTTTGAATCTGCTGAGCAGTATTAGGACGTGGACTAAAGCTAAACCCTGAGAGGTCGGATTGGTCCCGCCTACTATGAACTGACGCAGGAGATGAAAGCATAGGTTGTTTGATGCTCTCATTGAAATGATTAGGTGAAAACTCAAAGAATCGAATATCTAATTAGATGAACTTTATACCTGTCTTTTACTTAGGTCAAATGAATCACAATAGTATGGATATGCTCATTTCAAACGAGTGGTCAGTAAACAAATAGATAAATAAACACATATAAGCGAATACATTCATACATTCTACGCAAGTTGGCTCTGCTACATTTCCGTGATAGATTTGTTTTTTCCAAATCAGATTTTGGCTGAGTTCCTAGGAATTCAGCGCAAAAGTTTTTCACTGGTAATGATGCTTACGTATTTTAAAAAAAATATTTGTGTAAGATATGTCATGTGTAATGTATATCTTATTTTGTAGGCCTATGTTATGTCCCACTTATTTATTTTGCAGTCATTAATACTTCATATTAGAGGCTGCTATACGGATGCCAAGATGTAGAAAAACATTTAAGACACGTAAATAGTCGGCACATTTTTTGCTTTCTGGCATTCGGTGCTACAGTCCAGTGATTAGATAGTGGTTATGATCAGTTTCGAATCTACACGACTATCGAAGTCCAGTCCGTGGATCTTGGCTACTCCAATGGGAGAGAAACGTTTGCTTTGTGAATATAGTGAATACTGAATTCCTCATGTAATTTCGGCTCCTGGTGGTGGGCTTAGGGATGAATTGCGGTTGGTATAAATACCACGAATGAAGCTATACTTACGTTGTTAGTTAGTCGACTAATTTAATCTATTATGCATAGTAATGCGCTAAAACAATTGTTGATGCCGACATCTCCCACAGCTGGAAAAGTCATACGAGTTCATTTGATCGTCTGAGCTTTGTGCACTAGACTTTGTGTTGTCTTTAAAAAGTACTTTTCCACTTATTTGGCAGTTAAGTTCAAGTTATTTGACTTGCTAAAGACTCATCTTGCAAGTTAATGGCTTCTTTCTTTTGACTCTTGTCTAGAACTAGTATTTTATCGAAAACCAACGGTTGAAGTGAATGAAATATGATAATAGGCCTCAGCTGGAAGTATTACATTTTTCTGGATGATGGAGAGTTGAATTAGAGGGTCTAATTATCGCATTCATAATTCATAAGCGTTCGGTGAGAATGGAAGTCTTATAATGGATTATCATAAGGACATCAAGGACATTATATTTATTTATTTGTTTTGCATCCAAGCGCAGTGGGTTCTCAGTCTTCGGCCTGACAGAACTCTTTATGATACATAGCCTGACATTTCCCGCGAATAGGAGTTAACAGCCAAATGAGTTCTTTCAAGATTTGTTCAATGCCTATTCCTGTCACGCTTCTAATCTCTTCTTTTAGCGGCTGTGAAGTAGTAAGTACGCATTTAATAATATTTTAGTAACTAAGGTTAATACTTAAAGTGCACTAAGATTTTGAGATCCTCAAAATCTATTCAGATGGTAACAACGATCTGAGAAAGAGTTTCGACTGAATTCACACGAGTAAAGTTGAAGTGAAATTGTTAGGGCATTCGATGAGTGATTTGAACTACTTTTCAGACTATTAAAAGCAACACCAACAATATTAGCCATGCGAATAAGCATTAAAAGTAAGACAAGTTTGTACGTGCAATTTTAGCAACATCAGAGAGTCAGTCGGTTACTAGTTCCGATCTTTACGGCTGATCGAAGCATTTATGCAAAACGACTACTGTATTCGACTCTTCTCTTTGATGTGATTAAGAAGCGAAGTGAAAATAAGCAGTGTGCTGATTCGGTAGGTCAGAGAACTATGGCTGACACATTCAAGCGAATGAAATTCCGTCATTAGTAGATGAATGCTTTATCACTCTTTTGTTTATTTATAAAGAATTCTGCGATAAATGTGGCCAGAACTATTTGATTAGCCAGTAGACGGTTGTGATTTTGAAGAATAGAAGAGCACAAAGGGGACAGCGTGCTCCACTAGACATCAAGCAGCGTTGTCTTTCTCCCAACTCCAATTCGTCTCTGCTATTACCATTATTATTCTATAACAACTTGTTTGCAGACTATCACATGGCGAGCAGCGTGTTTGTGTACGACAGACTTCTGATGTAATATTTGGTCCTAATTTGCCTTAGTTGATAATGTGAGCAGCTGATAGCATGGAACATTTGCCAAACATCACAAAGAAAAATAATTAAGTTCAATATTTTAATTTTGCAAATCACACCGAGTATTATGCTAGTAACACTTAAAAATAAACAACGAATTTTAGTGACGTTGAATTAATATTAATATTTCTTAGAATGCACGAAAATGTTGACGAAAAAAATATTATTTGATGATATTGTGGATTTTTTAATCATTTCATACAATGGCTGAACACAGTGCACTTAGTTATTAAACTCACTTGGCCAATTTTAAACACATTTTTGTTATATTCTAGATTCCGAGCCTCAAAAATCGATAAAAATGGTACATATGTATGCTTTTTAGTGACTTTTTTGAGTCTCTGATAGTAGTGGATATCTCACGCTTATGAGAAAAAAATCTAGACATGTTTAGAGAAATTCCATGAAAACAAACAGATTATAATGTATAGAAAGGGGAATGGTAAGATTTAGGGACTGTAACTAGAATTTTCCCTAGAACTTCCAGAAACTATTCTGAGTCCAGGCGAACCACACTACGCGCTCTTCAAAATATCGTCTTTCTCTAAGCCTACTAAATATCGATGTAAAAGCGATATTTTAGAAATAGCGCTAAATTTTAGCTGGGAATCTTGGTTTTTAACGTTTGATTCTCCACACGATTAAGTGCATGTTTTGTTTAAGTGGCACAAAATGCAAATAATAAATAAAAACCTTGGGAACTGTCCTCTAAAATAAGTGCGCATAAATCTAGAAATATTTCAGGACAATAAATTCAAGGCACAATTTTTACTCTTTAATGCATACGCATTTACCTTAAATAGCCCTCATAAGTGTGATACATGACGTAAATTTATAGTTCAACAAAATTCCTTGCTTATATTTTTGGTTCGAGCAAACACATTTTCAAAGTAAATAATTTCTCATTGAATAATACAACTTGGACTTAAACAGGAAATATTGCTGCTGATTTCTTGTGACACAACCTAAGTGGGTCTATTTTAAGTAAACTAGAATGCTTTCTTTTCTCTAAATCCGAAAAATGTATCTTCACATTTTACTTATATCTAGCCTTAGATCTTGTCCATTAGTTCTTTTACCACTGAAATAAATTCTATAATTCCGTCAGCAAAAGTAGATGAATAAGACGGATGATGATCAAATAAGAACTGTAGCTTCTTCACAAACGAGTGCAGATATCTCTGTCTTGTCATGTCGTCTATCAAACAGAAGATAGGAGAACCAATATGATAGTCGTAGATGAGGCTATTAGATCACGCTACTTTTAAGTTTCAAACAGGGTGTTTCAGAAGGGGAATCTAGACTTAGGCCTATCTCTTGTGCTCGATCTAATTCCGATATCAGTAGTTCGTTCAAAGATTGAAGCAGATAATGAAACTCTTCGACAAGTCTTCATAGAGGAAGTACAGTAACTAAATAATAGATCAGGAAGTATAAAACCATATTGTCTTCTTGTTTACTATGCAAGTGTATTTCATATGCAGAGTTCATTTTTCTTGGTTACAATAACAAACTGAGAGTAACTAGAAAAAGGCAGTCTTTCGGTGCTCATACGAAAAAATGCCTGCCTTTTTCTACTTTCGCTTCATCCATTTTTAAACTTCTTTTAGTTATTTTATTAACGATTTACTAAAATTCATACTGTCGAATAAAAAACAACGTTGAAGTGTAACGACAACAATTCTGAGACTTGATAGTCGTGATGGAACTGGCCCGGAGGAATTGAAAGCAGTCACTTTACTGAGTGGTATAGCAAAAAAAATCTTGAAATATTAATTTTCAGCAACAATGTCAGTTAGTAATGAATTGTATGGATTTAAGAACTGGTAATCAATAATCGAAATTAATTTTTCCAATTTATAAAAATAATCATTAATTTTAAAATTTTCTTTATACTTCCATGGAAAGTTTTCTATGAATTCAAGGTATTAATAATTGATGTAATTTGCAAAGATTTCGGAGTAGAATTGCAGTAAGAAAATAATAGAACGTTAAAGTCTAATAACTTAACTGCCAGTAATTTCATAAATAAATAAAAACGCTCTTTTAGCGGAAACTTTCATTTGTAGGTTTTCGCTATATTTTTCTTTTTTCTATTGAATAAACTTTTTATGCTATAAAATGTCCCACAGAACTTTTAATGCAATATAGTCATATGAAGGTTAATGAAATCAAGATTCGCTGAGATATGATAATAACTTTAATTTGGCTTAATTATAGTTACAAACTTCTAAAATAGTAAGCCTTCAGTGACAATCCACTGAAGTGAGATCATCCCATTATTCAAAATTAATTTCAGTTTAATTACTGTTGTGGAAGTGTGGGTTTCTGAGAATTTTTGAAAGAATTTATATATAACAATAAGTTGCGTAAGAACTACTATGGATGAAATATCGGTGACAAATGTCATCGAGCCATAACAAAGAAGCCATTCGACTGAAGACATTTTCCAACTACAACATTTTCTGAACTGGCTATTTAGAACTATTTCTAACAAACAATATTATCTTTTCAATACTAGAAACTAAAACTGAGGTGAACCTTAAATGATTTAACTTGTTTGCAAGAACTAGGAAAATACTTGGAATAAAATGAATATAAAGTGAAGATGGGAACATCGAAAATATGTAGAATAATGAATTTCACGCATAGGAGCTAATAATAGACATTTTAATGAATTATTTTGCAAATAGCAATTCTAGGATCCCATCCGAAAAGTCACGTCATATCTATATTCCAGAAAAGTGCTAGCCATGAAGAAATGCTACATTCCCTACACGCTTGCTTCATCCACTAATTTAATTCTTAATTTCTATCTAGCTTTATCAATGAGATGTCTGAGAAAAAACGGTAGTGGAGTAAGAGAAAAACGCACTTGGTCACTGCAATCTCTGCTAAGGAGAGCATAAGAAGTGAGCTAGACGAATGCATCATATTGCTGTACTCAGAGATTGAGAATTGTGCTTTTTGTCACTACTAGCTGTGGATGTGTCGATGACACCTCATGAGGGATATGATATCAATTTTAAGTATACGGGGTGAAAGGGGACAGAAAGCACTTGGCGAGCAAGTAATGCCGAAGACGAGTAGTCTCTCTGGCCGACATGTGTTGATAACAGTTCTGCTAAGACCATTGTTAGGAAAGTCTGCGGTCATGTGATGATACCATGACAACATTCTCATACATACAATTACAACGGTAGCTTTTGATTAGAACACCTGTGCATTTTAATTAGTCAAAGATGCAGCAGTTAAAAACAGCTACGAGTCGCGGCTGGTTAATAAATTGTGCAGAGACGAGGAGGTTTTGTAAACACAATTTTATGAGAACGTAACGAAGTGATGGCGTTAATATGTTTGACAGCACTTGTCACAGGCACAGACAAATTCCCTATACTTGCGTCCATTAGTCTCCAGTTTAGTTCTCCGCAACTATATTTCGTTTATTTCTAGACGATTCTCGAACAGAAATAACAGCAAGATTGAATAAAGCCTAGTTAACGCTTGACTTATCTGATATTTCGACTATGATGTTCAATGTAAATGTTTGAATTTAAGATTATCAAGGTAGTTCGATAGCAAAAGTAATTAGCAGCACAAATTACACTTTATCAGAGAAGTATAGGTGACGTCATAGAAGAGTTATCGCCGAAATACAATAGTTGAGGAAAACGAAGGACTATATAATCTTCGTTAACCTAAGCCTGTGCCCTCATGAGAAACATTTTCATCGCCAGTTCCGTAATGTGGTATTAAGGTTTTGTTTGGCATAAAGTGCTATAAGTCTTAACAAAAATACATATTGGATATATGAGAAATCAATAAAGTTCGATGAAATCTTGTTCATCCCTCTTTTTTAGAGATCTCCAAGATGTTAAAAGTAAACAAGAGACCTGCCAATCCATTCGACTAATCTTTAACCCGAGATACCAGCATTAAATAAAATATGACAAATGCGAATAAATCAGGTTGCAAACGGGTAATCTAATAAATGAGAGCTGCGAGATAATTGAGCCATATCTGAGAGAGAATCGACTCTTTGAAATATCATTGCCACAAAAGTTCCTGTTTTCACTCAGAGATCAAAATACATAAAGCTTTACTGCCTATTAATGAATGGTAAATTAATCCCTTCATATGAGTACAGAGAAAATAATCTTCTAAATGCCATGTAAAGGTAAACGCTTCATCAAACAGTACTGATATGATTATGAAGTTTTGAGAATGGCATTAAGTTTTTTAATTCTTTCGCATAAGCCTTGCCGATATCTATTTATTACATGTTACTGATGGAAAGAGAGAGAGGAATTGGGATGGGTCAACTAGTAGACGATAAAGCGGGGGAGTGAATTGGTGAAGTAGAAAAAATGCTAGTGAATGAAGTCAGATTGTCGTGTGCAAGCTCTCCGATAATTGCAAGGAGATTGAAAGGGAAGTAGAAAGGTAATAACAGAAGAAGTGTTTCGACAGAGAAGAGTGGGTAGTCAAGCACTGAGACAGCTTCCAGTCCATTGCACGCATTCTTACCTGGGCACACTGCAACTACCGAGCTGGAAAGCAGCACTTCCGCCCAATATTGCCGACGACTAGAAAGAATTCACCGCCAAATTACTCATAGACACTAAATATCACTAAGTAAATGACCAAGATTGGTAGTTAGGTTAAAGTCAATATCTAGCCAGAAGAATATTTACACAAATTCAACAAAACTCCAAGAGCACAGACGGTGAAAAGTCAACACTGACATCATGGTCGGAAGACCCACTAACGATGCATTAATTTGTATCTAAAACCTATATTTGCTTTATCTACAATTCTTGCACAACAGTAGTGCCTTAGGATCTATAGATACCTAACAGAAGCTATGAATCAATTTCATACAATACCAACTGTTTAAAAGTTTAGCGAGTTGATGTCGATGTCTGCACTTAAAACTGTTAACCATTAATTTAACTAAACTTTAAATCCACAAATATACCGCCTTAATCACTTAATTTGCAATGTTCTAAAATACACTAGCTTTTAAGGAAAAGATGATTATCGCTTTGAGTGAAAGTAACTAACAACGTACGGAAGACTTGCACTTGAGTGCTTACGGTGTTGTGTTGTTAGAATTTGAACAAAATAAGAATTTAGAAGGTCATTGAACAAATGACACAAAATAATACTAATGAGACAATTTAATGTGAATACAAGCATATACATAACAATAAGTAGATGAAGTTACACATCGTCTTCAGGGAGAAAAGCGCAACTGAAAATATACACGCCAGTAATTGATATAAATCATTAGGCGAAAGTATTCATATCTTACAACTACACAAAAATGTATTCTACATTTAACTCCAATTCATATTATGCTTAGAATTTTGTAGTTAACGTAAGCAAGGAAATTATGAGTTCAGATGAAGTCTTTGTCACATTGACTGAACATCTACTAATAGAATCTGAGAGGATTGTACACAAAATTGTACTCCATTCCTGTCAGTGCCCGCCAAAGTTTACTTCGGAAATATGCGAATATTCGAAGAAAAAAAACAAGGATCTGTTGCGGATAAATTGAAAGTATAGTAGGCGTAATGTATCGGAAATGTAACTAGCGCCATAACCAAAGTACGCTCCCCCTAATAATTCTGCAAAATATACTGAGAAGTAGATCAAATTGCGTGCATAAATATGAGAAGCCAGAACCACAAACACCTAAAATATGATGTCCACTCTTCGCTATTTGTGTCAGCGTCTTATTTTGACGTGATATCCACTATGCGCCTGTCGCTTACACTAAGCCATTCACCTCCTGGATGCAAATTTCTCCCATCCGTCCCCAAATGAGTCCCAACGCGGCATCAAACTCCTATTCCGTAAAGGAAATTATTGATAGGTACGTAAAATTGATATTCTTTTAATATATATAATTCATTAATGTATGCTTAAAATAGCGTTTATTGACTTTTTGACTTTCTAATGAATATGCTTGTAAATGCGTTCCCATGAATATATATCTCTTAAACAGGCTATTTTGATGATTATGTTGTTTATTTATTTATATAATTGCATGAATTGAAAATTTCATTTGACTGAGCAGAGTAAAATGTTTTAAAAATAGATTGCATTTGCTACTTCACATTATCAAAGATTTCAAGCACCATATTTAAAGGAATTGAATACAGGCAAATTAGTATATCGTTTTTAAAATAATTTACCTAACTCCCAGAAAACTATTTTGCAAACGATTAAAGTACTTTAAAATTTTGCAATTTTTAAAAAATATGGGCTTTTGCATTCTACTGAGCACATTCAACGCCCTAATGTTCATTTTTCAGTACTGCAACCTTCTCATCTTAAAAATATTATATATTTAGGTATGAATCCGAGGAGGATGAATTTCTTCGCGAATTGGAGGACATGCGACAGTCGCTTCAAAGTAATGAGCAAGAGGATGAAATGACTCAGAACCCTGCACCAATTTTAAGTATGTTCGTTCACGACTACAGATATTTTTCCAAGTATTAAAAACAATATAGAATAAGAAGTCTGCAGACTAATTTATTGTACTTCTGCTGACTTAAGATTGGATCTCCACCAAGTTTTCTTAAATATGAACTTTTCTGGTAAATATTATTTTATAAAATAGGAAAACTTTTGAAGTAAACCACTTGCAGTTATGAGCGATATCAAATTCGTACCTCCACTAATAATAAAATTATTTGCAATAAGCCTTTAACTAATCTTCAGAAAGACGAAATGTATCGGATAATGGGCACATCTATGTAATAAATAAAAATTACAGATCAGTGTATTGCGGAAAATTAAATTATATTAATAACAGCTTGATATCTCGGACTGAATCCACCAGCCTTCTCAGCTTTCCATTTTTCCGCGTAAACAACGCGGTTAAACTTTCTTTACCGTCAACACCTTTCTTTTAAAACGACCAAGTGTTGCTTAACCTGGTTTTTGTCGAGAATAAGCATGAAAGCAGTCCCCACTATATGCCAGTCCCCAAAATAACCTTCCCACTCCGCTATCTAGAAAAATCTAGTAGATATCACCTAATTTCTGACCTAAATGTCATCCGAGAAGTCATTGAATTGTTAATTTCGTCTAAATACCATGTTTCATTGCATGAAATAATGGAAATGTTTTTACTGGGCGCAAAATTATCATAAGAAAATAATCTCTTTTATCATCTAAGTTTCTTCAGCCATACTGTGCAGCTTGGTTGATGAAATTGGCTCACTCCGAACGGAAAACCAAAGATTAAAGACAAAACTGGCTCCACCATCACCGAGACCAAAGGTAAGTCTCTAAATACATAAATAAATACAAATATATGTACATTTATTTGTCAATCCATGGCTGTCTATGATGTGCAGCGCATAGCTTCGAGTGCACATGTAATTAATCAAAATACGGCCGTATAATTTGAGTAGATATGAGGCTTAGGGCTCCGTAAGGTAACACTGCCAACTAATGAGAAAAATAGCACGCTAGACTTCTCATAATTAGATGATATCAGCAGAGGAAAATCAATACAAATTCGAATATTTAAATAAGCCATTTTAAAAAAGTCCTAACTGTACTCTTTTCTAATCACTCTTGCTCTACAGCTCTATATCGCTGACTGTGAAATATAAACTGTTGAAATTAGAACGTCGTCCAAAGGATGTCGGCGATTTTCGACTCCCGTGGAAATCTCTTTCCGCGACTGTTACGCCCAGCGCACAACGAAATAAGAACGGGAGCAAGAGAGCGACTCTCCACGCCACCTCGGAAGGTGTGTGCATAGAATCACTTTTGCCAGCTATTTCCTTTGGCTGCAAAGAAGAGCATATAATTATGTATTTAAATATGTATTTTTGGACATTTATAATCAAATTTATATTTTATGGAAAATTTTTAATTCGGAAGATTGGAGATAGATAATATAATTATGATCAAATAGATTCACTTCAGTGGTTATGAAACTATATATCTTTTACAGAACAAAATAAGACAGGAATAATTATAGGATTGTATTACTACATCCTCAATCTCTACCGACTTTTCACAAGAATCAGTTGGAATTCGAGAACCTCCTCTGGTGGAGCCAGAGCTAAGCGATAGTGATATTGATGACAATGTTTTTTTAGAGGTTGGTAAACTTATTTCATTGCTGATAAGAATAGTTTAGTTTACAATACAAGAAAAACAGTTATTATTACAAATACTAATGTTGAATTTAATGATAATATAAGCCATAAAAGTAGGTTCCACTAATACCCATACAGAAAACTTATTGTAATATAGAAATATAAATACTAAGATCACTAATTTTTATCGTAGGTTTCACTTCCGTCTTTTCCTGAACGAAGGGCAAGAAGAGAAACCTCTAGGCGATGCGAAATTCCACTCTCAGAGTGCACTAGTCCATCTTCTACTTCAAGTAGAGACCCCAGTGAAGCCATGGGTTTGCCTTTGAATGTCATGTTTATTTAGTATTACAGGAATTTGCATAAAACTTTAGTAGTACTGAATAAATACCTAATAAAATGAGGTGGTGAATAACACCGTTCGTAATCCGCACTTTTAAAGTGCTCACGGAGTTAAATGAAAATTCAACTCTGTAGATATAGACTTAATGTTTTCAGCATCCAGTCGATCATCTTTTCTCGAATTAATTGGATTTCGAAAAAAACGTGATAATCTCCAATCTACTACTTCTCTTTTATCGCCCTCAAAACCTATACTGAAAAAGAGAAAACGACGTGTATCTGAAGATGAGCTATTAGCTAGTGGACTTTATTCTAAAAGTGGTGATTTCTTAAAAATTTAAACATATTCATATTTTTCATTATGATCTTTGGCTTTCTAGGTAGATAAATTGGATATAAAGGGTTAGATTAAGTTCCATATTCTCATATTACACTAATCTTAACGTATCGTCTATCGCAACAGAATAATATCAGATACACTTATGGTTACGAAATGTCCACTTTTTGGATTTACGAGTAGAAATAATAGTGGATTCACATCGAGTCGCATATTTGGATCAAGCTGATCAACTACAAACTAGAAACTAAGCCTAAGCCACTCATTATAGGTTTTTATATTCCAGAAAATAGCAACTACCGTTCACGACAACAGGCAAAGGTTAGTCCACTAAATTGCTTGTAAAAGCCTAAGCAAAACTAAGCAAATCTTGACATTCCAAGTATTTTGTTCAGCCCCCCAGACCTATGTCTTATTATCCTCGAGAAGATAGTGAAGATTCGGACAATATGCGGACAAAACGAAAAGCTACGTCGTTTCTTAGTGTCCACTCTACCAATTATCAAAATCCAGGTAAAAACTGTCCTAACAGCTAAATGAGAATATTTAAGTACATTATCATAATGAATGTAGTAATAATATATTCAAAAAAATTATTTTGGTTTGCATATTAATAATTAATATTTTGTTTCACTGTTAATTACCAAATAATTCCAATTTAAGTATAAGCTAATTTGGAATTTGTTTTAAAACTTATAGTAACAGACGAGTTAAAAATCTACAGAGAGACTTTTGCGAGTAGACCGTGAAACCCGTCTACGACATGAAAAAGACAATTTAGAAGCAGAAACAGAAGAATTAAAGGTTGGAAAATTTTAGTGGTTTGTTTTATACGTGCAGTGGTGAATGATATTCTACAGTAACCAGTACTTTAGATGCGAAATCAGCGTTTAGTGGAGCAGCTACGGGAGAAGAGCGCCCAGTTCAGCAAATTACAATTTCACGTACATAAACTTGATAATCAGGTTTGTCAAATACATTTCTTCTTCGTGCGGATGAATACAGAATCATAGCATTTTAGTCACACGAATCTCAAGCCAACGTTAGACTTAGTGACATAAAAATACGAATTTTTTCTTGGCTTAAAATAACTACAAGCGTTAGTTCACAGACATGTTCAGATTGATTGTCTCACACGACGCTGTGCTTTGAGTGAAGCACTTGACAAATTGACACTCGATCAAAGGTTTATACAACAGTCTGCAAGTGTTTTCGAAAAGGTGACTTAATTACCTCTCTTTCTAAATTCCTCTCCAAATTGATGCATTTTGTAAATATTGACATACAAAGAATAATCAACCTAAAAGCAATAAAAATTTACCCCAACTGTACCATTCGCTGATAATTTTTATCCGCATTGTAGCACTGATGACCGTAATGCGACTAAAAGGATGCGTCAATGACTTGCTTATATGAGCAGTTTTCACTAGAAATAGAAAAGAGGATGATAGGTTTTGTTTGGCACAACAGGAGCAAACATTTTGAGATCAAAAATACGCTAGAATGATCGTGAACATAACATCTAAGTTACAAGAATGCGATGTTTTGGTCTTCGTTCAGCGAAGTGTTAGGGGCAAGTAGGTGACATCGCTGCTTTCAAACTTATTTTGCATAGTTTTAAAAGCTAAGTCGTATCTTAAACTCAATTGAGTCTTCATAGTTTTGACTCTATAAGAAATATATCCTACAACCAAGACTTGACAACCTTGGAAATATTGGTAGTCCATCTGAATGAATCTCTTCCGCCATATTCCACGCAGGTTTCTCCTAGCATGTCATTTTCTCCATATAAAAACATATCATTAAAAAGAAGCTCTTTGAAGCGATTTGTTTTCATTCACTAAATTGATTTATTTATTTTGACAATTTGTAGTAAAATTCTAAAACACTGGATAAATACCTCTTCTGATGTCTGATTCCTTTGTCTGCATGAAATATTAGTCAATTAGTTAATTGAAAAATTTTCAGTTTATTTAACTGTAATCATTCTGTTTTCTGTTTCTAGCTTCTTAATTTCTTTGTTCGTAGTTTTTGTTCTCTGCTTGATGAACTCGTGATGCATATGAGTTAACCTTTAAACCATGTGTCAAGCTTAGTCCTTTGTATTTGAAATTAAACTGATTCACTTATTCCAAATAGAGAATATAACATTTTTATTTGCGTCAAGAGTCTCTTATTACGCTTTATGTCATCTACTTTTAGAGATAAAAGTTATTTGGGGTTTCCACTTTGGGTGAGCGACCTTCTGAATTAAGGTAGCCATGTAATATAACCTGAATATAAGAATATGTTCATCTTAGCAATTTACTAGAAAAAATAGAGTTTCAGACTTTTGTTACTTGTTTAAAATGGATCTGAGTTTTATATTTAACCAAAATCTTTGCGGAAATATACTGAGCAGTAAAATTTTTGTCGTGAATTTTAACCATAATTTGTTTAAGATGGAGAATCGACTCAAAGAATTTCGGAATCAAATGCAGAATGCCAAACTGGATGCTGCAAATATACAACAGATGGTTAATGGTTTTCTATAAGTTTACTATTTTAAAACTATTGTTATTTTCGAAAAGTGAGATACAACACCCAGAAGATGACAAAACTTAAAACCTCAAGTAGTTTTGTGAGGTTTGCAGACTACATAGATTAGATGCAGGAGCTTTCCTTTCAGACCTTGAATTCAGCAGTACATGAACGTACCGTACACCACAACTGTCTTGAACAGTTAGAAAAACTTCAACGAGAAAATTTCACTTTAATGCAGAGCAAGTTAATGGGTTGGTATAAATATACAGAGTGAACGAAAAAATAATCGATAAATTATCTAATTAACAATTACAAGTACTTCACATACATTTATAATATATTTATTTTATTTTATTAATTTAGAATCAGATTGTGATGACCTAAATTTAAAACGGAAACTCGATATGATGCCTTGCTATGAAGCCCTCTACTCATTCACAAATGGACTAGTAAGAAAACTGAAGAAAATGAGATGGTTGTTTCTGGAAAAAGCTGCTGATGCAAGCCGAGCAGAGATTGATCTTATAGCTACCCAGTCGTCGCTTCTTATCACTCATGCACAGGTTAGGATGTCGTTTGGAAGGATGTGAAGCACAGTGAACAAAAAAAACAAATCTTGATTTTAAAAATTTATAAATAGTATATTTAGTAATAAACTATGTTTTTATAGATCGAAAGATTACATATAAAACTTCGTGCAAGTGCCCGTCATAAACGACCAGCTTCATTTCACGGAGAAAACCTTTTGGATAGAATAGTAAGTATATTTGCGGCCTGTTTTCTTGGTGGTGTTAAGTTGAGGGATCTAAACATTTCATGTTTTCGTATAATTTTATTTAGGCAATTGGTGTTTTCTAGATTTAATAGAGATTAATCATATAATGAGATTTGAAAATCTATAATTTTGAAGGCTAAAAAAGACATGGATTTTTTCCTTCCATTTAAACTCCAAGGCTCAAGAGTAGAAAAATTAAGAAAGGCAAATGAAAAAAAATCTGAGGACATTGAGGAAACGAACATTGAGGAAGAATTTCTAAGTCTCTTTTGGCATTATAGAAGTATGTTCACTTAAAAATATGCTTGTATACTCAATTCGTAAATAACAAAAATAGTTATTATGACTAATTCTTAATTTTAAAACCACTGCTTTTAGTAATAGTATTTCTTTTAATTATGGTAACTTCTAAGGGAATGTATTTATTGTTGAATTACAGGCATGAATATACAACAGGAAAAGCCGCCGAACAGACCGGTATCTCGGATTGAATATATGATGCGAGAAATGTCAAACAACAACAGGAACAGAACCAAACTCACATTACCTCTAACGAGAGAGAAAGTTAAAGAAGCTGTTAGAAGGCCAATCAGGTATGTGAAATGCGCGAAATTTATCTTAATATTTATTTTTAAATGAACTATTATATTTGGATTAAATAGCATTAACCCTTACTAAATATTATTTGGACCTTGTTTATATAATGCCTAGATTGTTTCAACAAACATAATAAACAATTTTTGTAGCTTGGTAGAGGTAGAAGAACAACGCCGATTTCGTCGTTTTGAGGAATCACGAAGAAGTATCAAGCACAGTCGGCATAAAATTGAAGAAGGCAATATTACGACCAGGTTCTAACATTGATCGATATTTGATTTAACGTATAAACACTAAGGATATTAGTAATTCATATCAGTTTGTAATATTCAGAACGGCCGAAAACGGAATACTGAGCAAAGTGATCACATCGCTTCAAGATGTGACGACCCTTCGGAGTCTAACAACGACACCTATTATGGGAAGCCGGGTGGATAGAAGACCAACAAGTAAACGTGGGAATGTTTAATATCTAAAGGCTTTTTTTTTATTAAAAATCACATTATGGTTATAACTGCCTTTTCGTTTTTGCACATTCGTTTATTTGAAGACAAATAATTGTGATTTAATTATAATACCGGTTACTATACTATATTTCAGTATATGATATTGTACTCGATACTCCTAACCGCTTTGAAAAAGTACAAAAATTGGAGGGTGGATTTATCACAGAAACCCGAAATGATGATCGTTCTCACTGTGAACGGAACGAAATGTGGTTGCGAGAAGACTGTAACAAAGATAGAGAACAAAGATGTAGAAATGAAAAGAGACTAAGCTGCGTTGATGGAGACCATAAACAATGGAAGATCCAGCGATCACAACCTGTACATTTGACAAGAATCAAACCTCCATCACAACCACCAAATCATACAAAAGCGGTACGATATTTAGCTTCTGCTTTCGAACTATTAGCTTATAGATTTATCGTGTAGTTTCTTAGTTAGCCCCGAATTATTCAACTCAATTTCTGAGAGCTCGAAAAGTTATTAAAGCAATTTCAAGTTGTCATCACTGATTTCTACTACTCAAATGACTTAAATAATATTGATTGAAGTAATCCTTGTGCCTCTAACAATAGATCTAAACACCGTGCTCAAAAGATGTTGTCGTTATGCGTTCGTACAGACTTAGCCTATACCTAAGTCATTAGAATTCCTCAACTAAGCTCATAGTGTTAGAAAAATGTCTCTGATAGCAACAATTTTCTTGTGCACAACTATTATTTAGAGAGACCTGGAGGGTCATCACAGGAATGATCAAGTGAAAGCGGGAAGGTTGAAAGTAATGGAGTCCAGTGAGTCTACAATTAAAGAGCCATGTACAACGAGATTACCGAAGTCCGAACGGAAATCATGGCTAGACAGAATTCGAGTGATTAAAAGGATGTAAAAGAAATCGATCTCCCATTAATAAGATTTCCTACAAACTTCAAGACACAAACAAGATAAATACTAAAATAACGTTTGAAACTGTATTGCTATGTACTGTGATCTTTAACATATATATATTCCAATATTTCTTAATTTATCTGTCACAAAATTCTATTTATCAATTAAATATATATAATATTTGTCTAATTAAATTCTCCACATTATATACTGTACTGTGTACATCATTTCGTTTGAAGATGAATCCTCCCAGTGCTGCACACCAAGGAACCGCCGTTCTTCATCTCATATCTAACAAATGTGGGGCAGGTTTGGTCTCCAATCTTTCACGTCAATTACCAAACGTATTTCTCTCATCTTCGACCTTCATTTGCTTACTTTCCAAATACACTTTTTACTCAAATTGTCTTCCGACCCCATCGCTTCAAAGATAGTCTCTTTTAAGTTAGCAGTCATGGATACGCATTGGCTGGAAAAGTGAAATGACAAGGAGCTAACAGCTTCCAAAGTTACAAAAAAATCAATCAGTTGGCAAAACAATACCCTACAGACAAGTAAACATCCGAAATTCTTTATACAATAACACCACGGTGACAGGGAAAGCAAGAAGCCTAAGTTGTCGCTTGAACATGCCAAATTTAGAGACATAATTTACGAGGTAAATGGAAAAGTGTGTCCATTTTTTTACACTAAAAATTAAACAATTGTAGGGATTTTCAGAAAACACTATTCAGTAAAATAAGCACCTTCAAAGTCTACACCCCTTTCCCAACAAGACACAAATTCTAGATCTCTATTGTACTCCCCACTCCCACATTGAGGGAACACGCAACTTTATGCTCATACGCCTCACGTCACGTAGTGAGGGTCTTCTGATCTCTCTTAAGTCGTTATAGTTCTTAATGATTAGAGATCCTCTCTGAATATGGGGCATAGAATCGGCATTCACTTCAATCTTCCACATCCAGTATATTCTACTGAAGAAATTTTAGTCTCCCTCAATTTCACGTTCCCAATGTCCCGTATTCTCTAGGAAATCTCTACTCAATGGTCTTGATCTCGGTTTGGATAAACGAAAGCACAGGTGATGTTCCTGCAAAAGAAGAGCAGTTATTGGGAGAGCTGTCACGAAAATAACTTCGACTCACTCTTCCTCTCAAGCCTCCGAAAGAGAAATTCTCGGTATGAAGTGTTGAAAAAAATTAAACACAGAGTTGCAACAATCCCATAACTAGACATCGACATCATTGTTATGTTGTTGAGGATTTGAAGTCCCAGACGACCGTCGAATATTCGGATGATGATGAATACTAAGGGAATAAAGAGAAATACGAAAGGCATCGTAACCTGAAAACTTCTGTAACTCCGAAAATATCACTAGAATTTTTGGTAATTAAATATGCCCCAAACATACCTGCAATATCAGGGCAGTAAAAAATTTTCTTTGCATTTTCCGAGTGTGGACCGAGAGATGTTCGGATTGCTTCCGCAGAATAANATCAGTCAGAGGAATAAAATAGAGTAACTGAAAAGTTAAAGAGCACAAATGACTGAGGAAAATCAAACCTAATAAAAAGGTGCCAATAAATATCATGCAGATGGCGGCCGTCGTGCGGGATGAAGGAACAAAAGAGTAAACATTTGGGACTTCCAGTAGTTCCACTATCCAGGGATTCTCCTGTAAACAACAGGATGCTAGTAACTCATAATATTGTCAAAACGGAGGAATTTCCAGAAGCTTACTTCTTTCAGTAGCTCCCTCCGCTGGGAGGAGTCAACACTCATTAATACAAGAAAGGCGTTTACGACGAGACTGGTAAGAATGTAAATAAGAGCAATGCAGAAGTAGAACTGCTTCTTGGTCAGTTTGTTTCTGACGATGCACTGGTGTCGGTAGAAAAATAGATCCACTATTGAAAATGCCAAACCACCCAGCAGATTGGCGAATACGCACTGAAATATGTTTTGCAGTATGAATTTCTCTTTTATTTCACTAGAGAGTACTTTAAAATCTACAGAGCATGTGAATGTTGAGATGCCAAGGCATGTGATGAGAAATCCATGTCCTGTAATAGCCAGAAAAGGTAAAAACAGCAGGGGTTGGAAAAGACAGTTGATGAAAATGTCGAGTGCAGAAGCTACAATCTAAAAATGGGTGTATGATTTTCCGTGGTTTTGCTTTTCACACGTCATTTTCTAAGAAGTAGGTCAAAATTATAAATTGAAGTAAATGCAAACTGAGAACCTGGTAGTGGAGCAGATGCCAGCGGTACGTCTTCATTTCGCCACTTGATTTGAATATGATGAGGTACACTGCTAATCCATTGACGAAGACATATATTGGTAAAGAAATCTTGTAGAACAGCAGCAGCAAGTCGTTGTGGTCATCGAAGAGAGTCGCGTTTTCCATCTCTCCAAAAGGAGTATCTTAAGACAAAAGTCTTACCATTGAAATCACGGGAGAGTAACTAATCTTTATAATTTTTTTATTAACACTTTCTGACTTTGTAGTTGGCGAGACTCATTATTTGTATCATCTTATTGAAATTATTCCTTCCTATTGTTGAAATTGTTATTGTACATGCGAAGAAAAATATATTCATTAAATTTCAGACGCTTTCCCCTTCACTGACTAGGCCTTTAAGCACAATAGCTCCACTTGGAGGAATGGGAAACGCGACTCTCTTCGACGACCACAACGACTTGCTGCTGTTGTTCTACAAGATTTGCTCGCCAATCTGTCTCTTCCTCAATGGACTAGCAGTGTACCTCATCATATTCAAATCGAGCAGAGAAATGAAGGCGTACCGCTGGCATCTCCTCCACTACCAGGTTCTCAGTTTACATTTGTAGTATATTCAATTTTTAAAATATTGACCTACTTCTTAGAAAATAACGAGTGAAAAGTAAAGCTACAAAAATTTGTTCGGCCAAAAATTAACCATTTTCAGATTGTAGCTTCTACTCTCGATATTTTCGTAACCTTTTGTTTTCGACCCATAACGTTTTTTCCTCTAAACGCTTGGACAGGACATGGATTTCTCATCACAAACCTTGGCATCTCAACTTTCATATGCATTGTAGGTTTTGAAAGTAGTCGCTAGTGAAAAACAAAGAAAGTCATACTGCAGAACATATTTCAGTGCGTATTCATCAATCTCCTGGGTGTTTTGGGATTTTCTATAGTGGATCTATTTTTCTACCGACACCAGTGCATCGTCAGAAACAAACTGACCAAGAAGCAGTTCTATTTCTGCATTGCTCTTATTTTTATTTTTCCCATCTTTCTCATAAATATTTCCTTGCTGATATCACGCGTTGACCCCTCCCAGCGGATGGAGATGCTGGAAGAAGTAAGCTTCTGGAAATTCTTCCGTTTTGACAATATTGTGAGTTACTAGCATCTTGTTGTTTACAGGAGAATCCCTGGAGAGTGGAACTACTGAAAATCCCAAATGTTTACTATTTTCCTCCTTCCACCCGCACTATTGCCGCCGTCTGCATATTATTTGTTGCCGCCTTTTTATCAGGTTTGATTTTTCTCAGTCATTTGTGCTCTTTAACTTCCCAGTTACTTCAGTTTATTCTTCTGACTGATTATTTAGCTTCGCTCACTTCGTTTTTTGTTTTTTATATTATCTTTCTTCTGCGGAAGCAATTCGAACATCTCTCGGTCCACACTCGGAAAATGCAAAGAAAATTTTTGACTTCCCTCATATTACAGGTATATTTGGGGCATATTTAATTACTAAAAACATTAGTGGTATATTCGGAGTTACAGAAGTTTTCAGGTTACGGTTCCCTTAGTTTTTCTGTTGATTCCCATAGTATTCGGTTATAAGATCTTTTTCTACGGTCGTCTGGGTCTCCAGGTCCTCAACAACATAACAATGATGATAATGTCCAGCTATGGGATTGTTGCGACTCTGTGCCTAATTTTTTTCAATGAAAATTACCGAGAATTTCTCTTTAGGAGACATAAGAGGAAGAGTAAGTCGATATGATTTTCGTGACAGTTTTCTTCCTAATTCATCTTATTTTGCAGAAACACCACCTATGCCTTCGTTTACGCAAACCAAGGTGAGGAAGATTGCAGAGATTACAAAGTGGATAAGAAGTGGATTAGAATAACAACCAAAGAAAGATGTTAACTAAACTGTCGTTATTAGAATATTTATTGTCCAACTAATTTTACCGACCGGCAGGATGCAAATGATTTCTCCGCCAATTTTGCTTCTGATAACGCCTCGCACAGGGATAGCCAATTTTATTATAGTAGTATTCAGAACACCAAATATGTATACGTTTTTGAAATTCACTATGAAGTTTTTTGCTATTCGGTCAATTAATCTACTTTTTAATTTATGGCAAACTAGTATATTTCATGTAGCTGAGCTGAGTTTAAGTTGTGCAAACAAAGTAGACAATATTCCCAGAATATAGTATAAATTATGTGACCAAGAAAATGCAAAATTATTAGATAGTAAAGAAATCAAATATTATGTACAGCTCAAATTATAGAGCTTTTGCTCGCAGACTAGAATCTCCGTGTTTGTCACATTGACTTCGGATAATTTCTTCAGCAAATGACTTCCTATCGTAAACTAGCCCAAGTGCTGCGCAAGTATCGATAAAAATGCGAGTCCAGTTAAGTTTTAGTGAGTACTCAGAGGTCCGGTAGTCCTAGAAATAATCAATTGTTTAATGGAAAATAAGCTCCGACCATTAATCACAGTTTTAGATATAAAAAATATGATTGCAAATAACTGAAATATGACTGGTTAGGTGAATATGTATAATTTACTTCCAAAATTTATGATTCTACAATGTTATGTAAACCTGAGGGAATGTATGGTGGAAGTTGTGGCCACCTTCTCCAATAGCGGAAACGGTTGTCCAAATTGACTCCACTGGTGAAATATTCTTATCATATGGCTTAAAGCCAAACCTTAAACAATAGTATTCTAATTATCATTTTTCACCTAATTAGTTAAACTTAGCTAAAACCAAGTTATAATTTCGTGTACAGCTCATTCAGTTGAACATTTAAAAATGACACTGACTTATGAGCAGCACTGTTGATGAGCCAAGTAGCATGGAGTAATATACAGTAACGCAAGAGACCAGCTGTGTAAAATGCTACGAAGGCAGATTCTCCCCAAAATTTTACCGGAATGGCAGTGGGGAGAAGGAAGCAAAAAATTAATACGAGTGGCTTATAGTACCTTAATATAAACAAATTAAACTGATTCATGTTGTGATCTGTCTGAATGACACATGAGATATTTCATCATTATTAAAGTCGTAGATAAGCTTACATTCTTTGAAAAACACAAACTGGATCTCCAAATAAATCGGATAAGTCCAGCTTAGCACCCTGTTCTTTGATCTAAAAGCATATAACCTGTTAAAAATTAATTTATTCCACATAACAAACTTTTAAAAGCAAAATGTGATAACTGCACCTCTGTATTTATATATAGAAAATAATTATGCTATATCCACTTGATTATTTTAAATTATCATATACTAGCATGAGAAGTGATAATCACAATTACCTGAGGATGCTTTTTCATAAGTAACCATCCCATATGTGCAAAAAAGAAACCACGAGTAGTGTTATGAGGATCAGCATGGGTATCCGTCCACTTGTGGTGACAGCGGTGGTCTCGAGCCCATTCGATGATGTCATTCTGAATAATAGAAACACTCTGACTGATTTAAGTCATAAATATATGATAATATATAAGCTCTCAAAGAATGAAAAGTAATCAATCATAGTCATATTAAAAATATTGTTATATCGGTAGCGAGCATGAACTAAACTCATTGAACAATAACCGGCATTTCAGACACTTCTGTCGGTTACTGTAAAACGTACTCCCGATGTTTCACCCATATGAATGTTTTCAAAACTGATAAAGGTCTTATCACACGTTAGTAGAAGATCACGCCATATTTAGTACTCATTTTAACTTATCTCATAATTAAAAACCTCTAATTTAATAAAAATTAATTATCATTTCCTAATGAATAACTTTAATTGATATAACCTATGCAGGAAAATCTTTATGAAATAATTTAACTACTCAGAATATAATTAATAAAATTGGACAATATTATGAAATTAAACTGATAACCTGCATAGCAGAACTATTCATGATCATGAGAAGAATTCTGACTGGCAAAGTAGCCTTATATGACCTATGTGACCACAGCCTATGTGCTCCAGCAGTAATGCCCAACCCTCCGAATATATGCAAAAAGAACACTAAAAATAAATAAAAACATCTTTAGTTCATCCTTACTTGATCAAAGATTATTCCTAAACCATTACGTGCACATTGCAGTAGCACAAAATTATGTTGAGTCTAAAAATATTATTCTTCTCTGCGAATTAAAGCCGTGCTAACGTCAAAATTCACCCTATCTTCTGCGAGTTATTTATTTAAATGAGTATATCGCTACTAAATTAAACAAAATCAAAATTTCAATGATGCACTGAAGATACTTACTCCACACAACTGTTTGCCATTTGGCCTCAAAGAATATCTGATACAGGCCCAGAATGCTGACCAGGTGTAAGGCTGCGAATAACGCAACGTTTCTCCAGACAACTTCACCCTTGTAGTCATACTAAACAAATGACAATTCGATCGTCACTCAACTTATTTCTTCTTGAATTTTCCCATATAGAAACGAAAAACAATAAGCTTTATAAAAATAATCCAAATACCTTTTAGTACTTTGTAAACAAATAATCTAAATTTCAATAAAGTCATGTAAGGTTTAGAGGAAGATAAACAACTTGTAATCTAAAATGAATGTTATATAGAATATTTAATTAATACCTTGCTTCCTTCTTCATGCAAATGTTCCAGTTCTTCAAGATCAGCAGCTAAGAACTGCTCAGAAATGGCTTTGTCAACAACTGGCCTTTTTGCAGAGTCCCGTGTGCCCACCGTCATTTGTACTGCACTATAACAATTATATATTGCTACCAAATACAAGATGCATATATTACAAATAGAGTGGTCAGAGAGAAAATAACGTAGAAGATGGTAGAAGAACTTGAGATGGAAAGACTGGAGATTAAGAACATGGAAGTATATGCATAGGCTATACTAAGAAGCGCGGGAAAACTGGTCAGTGCTCAATGGAAAGTGAGCAGACGAATGCAAAATAACTTTAAATGAGCGGCTGGTGTGATCAGTGGTGTGATTTTGCGCGTATGGGTCCGTCGTCATTGCGGCAGTTTATTTGCACGATGAGTTGCCGGCAAACCATAGAACGACCTCTCCATTCTTACTTTAATGCCACCTCAAATAGTCGGTAATATTTCGAGCAGAAATCTGACTGGTGGAATTATCTGAGAAGCACTAATTAGCAAGGATTTATGGCAGACAATATTCACGATTCAATATGACACTCATCACTTAATCCTCGTACAGCGCACGTGAAAGACTAACTTTTCTTCGACTGCTTTATTGATTTTCACGTGTAATTGAGAAAAGGTAAAAATTAAACGCTATTTTCTTTGCTGCAATATAATGAAACTAAGCAATAAATAAGCTACCATAGTCGTTAAAAAAAAATCAAAGATAAAGCAAAGATGAGAGATGACCCCTTATCTCAACCACATATCTGGAACCTTTATAGTTCACAGTAGGCGGGATGCCATTATCTACAAAGAGTTCAAGTCCACAAGGGTTAACTTTTGTTGCGTTCAGATAAATATTGTTTTTACCTTCTTAAGTCTACAGGGCATTGCAAAACATCAGTAAACCTTACCGGTAATATGTTGTCTTTAAAAAAAACTATTTAAATGATAAAAATTTCTATTTAGTTTTAAAAAATTCACAAGATGAGGCCAATAGTCTCATTGCTAACATAGCTGAACTCATTTTCTTTATCCTTTGTCATTATTTTATGCTACATGCTCCATAAAATTTCATACTGTAAGGTGATTTTACGCTTTCGAGATATAAGGATAGTTAAAATCAAAATCAATTCTAATACTAATAGATTTGGTGAGTTTATTTTTCCCCGACGAAATGTTTTTTCTTTCTAGGATGATCAAATATTTCTAACACCAGGCCAATACACTGTGTAGCACTGATCTTGATACTACGATTAAACTTTGGCATTGCTGATAAACTGACTTAGTGATTAGCCAAGCAACACCTTCGTTTTCAGAATCTGCTACTCTTCTGCACAAAACAAATAAAAATAAGCACCTTTAAGCACCTAATAATCCCATTACTGCACCCTTATTAGAGAATTCGTCACTTCTCATATCTCTTAACAGTATAACTTAAATATCATGATTACTGGCTAATTACCCGAGTTCAAATTTTTCAAAACTATCTAACATAAGCCTCATTATAAGCAATGAGTAGGCAGAAAAATTATCGTTGTGATTAAAGACGTCTACTTTGATATTTATTGATTTCGGGTGTTACGTGATTGAAGAGTTTCGATACTCTTTTATAAGGATCGAAGTTTATAGTTTATAGAAGAGAGATTTAGCAGGAGATCTTATTTATCATCGTTCACTTTGGATGTGATAAAGCACTGCGTCACAGGGTACAAAACGCACATCTCGAGAATCTTTCTTCGAAACGCCGATGAGAGGTCGCTAAAAATATATTTACAACACATAGCATAATTGAAACGAATAGATAACGGAATTCCGTTTCTGCAACAGATAGTGGGAGTGGCCGAGGTTAAACTGTACTCCGCACTCTCGGATGGAGAACACCCGAAGCGCAATCATACGATTATATATATAATTGGCAAATTATTATTACCCCATTTTTATTATATCTGCGTGTATTATGCAATCAAGGCAAGCGTAAAACTCAGCCAATGCCAATCGAAAAACGATGGTCTAAAATCATTTTTCGTGTTTTTATGTTGTAGCAAATTGACTATTCTCAACGCTGAACCTACAAATGCCAGTTATGTTCACCCAGATTTGTTTATTTTATATCTAACCACCTCATTCGGTATTTTACTACGGTAGGATATGAGCTTTTAGATAATATTCATCTCAAATATTGATTGAATGTATTTCAAATATTCTAATGCCTGATTTTCTAGGATGAAATATGTACATTTCAGAAATATAGTTGCCCCTAACATAAAAAGAAAACAAATAGATATCAAACCTATCTTCTTGGATTATGGACTTTACAAAATTTGAGTTCTTTATGTTATATTTAGTCGATATTAAGTAAATCCTGTAACTTTAAGATCTTCATAAAACGACTATTATTAGGCTTAACACTACAGTTATTTCTAAAATCTGTGGCCATTCTAATAAAGATCGAAAGAAAAAGAATATTTTCCAACTTGAGAGATTTTTTCGAGTATTTTATGTCTTTTCCCAACGTTTTCCAAATATTAGAGAACTATTTTAAAAAACAATCTGACCGGTTAGAAACATGCTAACATGTGATACTTTTTTTTGAATATAAAACTGTTCTGTTCCAGGAAATACAGTAATTTTAAGTTCAATGTTTGCAGAGCACTGAAAGCACTGCTGACTGAGCATTTTTGTTTGTACACCTTTTTTTTATGTCGGAAATATTGCGATAATTTTATGAGAAAAAATATATTTATATTTAATGACATCGATTAGATAATCAGACACAAAATGTTTGATATGTTTTTTCTAAAAATTGTTGCACTAAGTAATTTCAAGTGAAATGTTTTGTTTTCTCAAACATTTATGGGCTGAATGGATAAAATAGTTGCCAGTTACATGAAGTTTAATTCTTTTGAATAGTTGTCAAGTTTTCAACTGCTTTGACTTAGAAATAATTGATCCATTATTGATTTAAAGGTGGCTTGAAACTAAAGTTTTCCTTAATATATAGAACACTATGGGAAAGTAAGGTAAGCGATTCAAAATTATCTAATGAGTTAGAAATTAGCTAGACTGTGACGCAAAAATGTGGAAATAATTTATTCAGAAAACTAAACGAGTGATTGGAACCAGTCGGGTGATTCTGTCCAAGCCCTTTCAAAGTGAACATAAAAAAGATAGTTATACTTATAAATCATAAGCTAAACACAGATGGATTGATAAATAAACTGAATGAATGACACGGTTTAAAGAGAGAGAATGATAGCTATGGCACTTGGTAGAGAGACTAATTTGAGCACAGTTATTATGGCGATAGTGCAAATGCGATTTTTGCAAGTCATCTTGCATTTACTTTTTGCTTAATAGTCCAAAACTTTGAAGGTACAGTTTCGAGCAACTTTTGCATTGCACTTCTTTCTATGAATCTTACTACTAATCAACATCGCCCAGTTCTTAAAGAGAAACTCTTATAGATGTTTGGCCATTTCTACCAGTTGAGTAAATAAATAAGGAGAATATATGAATAATGCATATTAGTGTTACTGACTGAACCATAGTTAAGGTAGAGACTTCAAGCTACGAATTCGTTAAGTTTACTGAAAATCTAAAGCTTCTCGATGTAGATACAGAAAAAACAATTCCTATTCTACTCAAAGTGTGTTATTATCTTCTTGAAAACTTCTAAACATAACTGGTAATATAGTGCCAAATGGTATGAATTTACCATTTATCATACAGTAAACTTGTTACGTTTAAAATCATTATTTACAGGAAAAAGAGAAATACTTTTATTTGGTACTATAGAACTGAGAAACTAATCTATCTATATGCATGTGCGTTCTTCGAGTGGATCTATAATTCACTCTTTCTTAATCACTTTTCCACTTTCCCAACACACCATCTTCAAGGTACCATCTGGCTTCTTCCCATCGGTTTTCACTCCCTAAATTATATTTTAAATAATTCTATTTTATATCTAGAATAAATTTAGCTTATTAATTGGCGATTATTAATAGATATAAAGTTTTAAATTCGTTTTAATTATATTTTAATAGGACTTGTGTATTATAAAAACATTATATCAACTATATGTGATACTACTCCCATTAAAAATAAACGTTGATGATTATTTGATACTCATAAACTGTTAGAATAAATACAAATCACAGTAGATTAACTTTGCTTAGTGACGCCTCATCGCGATTATGTCCTAGCATAAATATATATAAATCGAAAGATTAGATTCATAAACATCTTAAGATGTACATGTCATTAACTTATGGCATCTCCTACCTTAACACACTGTCTCGTCACTTGGGCTGCAATTTGTGAAAAACGCACGTAGTTGATACCAACAGCTCTCCATGCAACCATTCTGATTCCTTATAATTAGAAAGAAATATATCAAATTAATTCATTCCACAAAAATATGAATTCATCGGTAGTCGTACCACTTGAAGTTAATCTAGACCGAACAGCTGAACTTTATATAATAGTCACACCCATTTCCGCTGGCGTCTCATACAAATAGCCATAACACCGTCCCGCAGATTTTACCACCTTCGAAATACTTAACTATCAACACACCATGCTGTTATATGTATGAAAACAATTTATTAGGCTTGTAAATTAATATTTATATAAAACTAACTCGTTACGCAAAAAGCAAATATTAGTATAAAAACTGGGTACGTTCAGTGGGGTCAGTTTAAGGATGAAATAACAGAGGACAAACAAGTACGGTAAATACCGCAAGCAGATGCAGACGAATGGATGAAGTTAAATTGTAAAATATACAACACCTACTATAACAAATGAAATCAACTCTATCCATCGCATGCGAGAATCTCGCTAGCACAACCAGAAGAAGACATCTAAGGAAAAAGCTCGATATTGTAAAGAAAAAATAAGCACTCCAAACCCTCAATGCACAACTATTAAAAAAATTCGGATAATACAATGTAAATAATCCCTTAGTAAGAACGAAATCCGAGATTAAACTTAAGATATAACTGCCTTAATAAAATGATCACAGGATTTCTCACTTAGACTATGCAAAATATGCAATCAATAAATTATTACAAAATCTGGATTTTGGCTGCTGTAGTGCTTGTATGCGGCAACACTGTTTGAGAACAGAGGTGAGAGAAATTCACTAGACAGCTGAAAAATTGTCTTTTAAACTTTAAAAATAAAATGAATTAGTTCAAATAAGCAATAACCATGAATTAAATGATTCATGTATTACTTTTACCAACTAATTATTTTCATATCCTCACCATTCATTTGATTGGCATTGGCTGGGCGCACAACCGGTGAAGATCCTACTGGTGAATAAACTTGACCAGGACGAATTGGTTTCACAATCTGGGGCATGTTTTGACGACGCATATTACGTTGACGAACAGCATCTTTTATACGTTCCACCTAAAAGTACAATTCGATGAAAGTCAGAAGGTAATGTCGAACGAAATAGTATTGAAAACAATATTCAGTAACACGTAAAAGACTAAGGCACACTAATATGAAATCACCTCCTGCTGGTACTTCCTTCTCTCCATCTGAGCGCGTTCTTTTGTATCCCTTAGAGCTGTCTCGAGTTGTTTAATCCTATCTTCCCGTCCCCTTAACCGAGCCTCCATCTTTGGCAGTTCTACCCGTAGATCCGCGTTATCACGCACAAGCTAGTGTTACGTAGATTATTATAAAATTCCACTCAGCATACTAAATGCATTGTAGATACTTCCAATTTGAATTTAGAGTATTTTAATTGTGGATATTCGATTACGTTTTCATGATTATTTTAATTTTCATACTTACCTGCTTGTGAACTTTAGTGAGTTTGTCGAGGTTATTTTCCAAAAATTGAATTCGCTGCTTCTGTGCAGGACCTGACAGGCAATCTTCTTCTGCATCTATGCCTGCTTGGCACCGTGCCATCATTATTCGTACAAACTCTTTTTTTAAGTTCTTTAAAGTAGCAATTTCCTAAAAAAAACGGGTATCAAAAAAAGTGTTGATAGAATAATAGAAGTTATAAAGATATTACCATATTAACTCTATCCGACAGAGGTTTTAATTCTTTTCCAGCCTGATCTTTAATAAGCAAATGCTTGATACGTATTGCGTCTTGTCCCTGCACAGCCTCCATACGGCCCATATCATTCTCCAATTTCTTTTCTGCTGCTTGCGCTTCAGCAGAATTCGTCTAAAATGAAAATCCTCTTTTTAATTAAATAACACTTATGGGAATTAGAAAAAAATATTTAAAATATCTAACTTCACTTACCTCTTTTGCAGCAGAGTACTCACTAAACAGTTTAGATACGCCAATGCGAACATGATTTAAAAGGTCATGATCCGGGAGGTGGTCATTTTGGTTAACCTTAATAAATCACGATAATATCTAATAATGGCGCATAATATTCATCATTGACTTAAAAAATTGCGTACAATGTCAGCAACGTTATACTCCCGTATTATTGTATATATTCCGTCCTTAAAGTGTTTTATCTTAGGTCCACATTCTTCCAGATGAGAATTAAGACTACTTGTGGCCTGGTTGAAGCGATCTTCCAGCATCTGATTCTCCTCCTGCATAAATGTCTTCAAAATCCGAAACTATAAATCAATTCCAGAAAAATTAAGAATACCTGAGTAGATTCTAACTCTTTCTTTAACTTTTCGCATTCAGCTGATCGAACATCCAAATTAACTGCAATTTCTTCTAGAGCAGTCATCATCTAAAATAATGCACATTCACAATTTACAAAGTTATAATACATAAAACATACTATATTACAGAAATATTGAAAATTTAGTAAAGACCTCTTTGCCCTCATGCTGTCTATCCTCAGCTTCCTTCTGTATGCGTAGATTCTCTTCCCTAATAATTTCCTCATTCTCACGTAATGTTTGAATTGACTCTTCGAGAAGTAACAACTGAAACTGGTTCAATAAAGTATCAAAGACACCAAAAATACCTTTCGCTTCTTCATAAAATAATTATTTCTTTCAATTCAACCCTTTGGGTTTTCTATTTAAAATTGGCACATATTGTTATTGTTATTACTATTACTGATAATGAAGATTCACTTAATGATTATTGCTATTAAGAATATTACAGTCACTTCAGAAACAAAAATCTGGGCAAGAAATATCTCTATGGAAAAATCCTATCACATCACCAACATTAACACTTTTAAACCCAAATTTTACCTGTTGTCTAAGTTTTTCATGTTCCTGACTAACTCGTTGGATTTCATCGTCTTTTTCGTCTAACTGCTGGTATAGTTTCACACGCTCTTCTTCATACCTAGAGCAAAAGTATTTTCTAGTGTAACATACAATATAATCGCATTAAACATACTTCTTTTTCTCTTCATCAGTGATTGGGCCAGTAACTGATGTAAGCATTGGAGGAGCGGGTGCAATCATTGATCGCTCCATCAGGGGAGTGGATGCATCTGAAAACCAATATTTATAAACATTAAATGCAAAATCAGTTACAACAAAAGAATAATCATAAACAATTAAACATACTCTCCGAAATTGCCATAGATGCACCCTCAGCGAGATTAACCCAATCCACCTCTGATACACGTTCACCACATCTCCATCTTTGCATTTCCATTTGGGCCGCTTGCAAAAGAGCAGAAAATCGAGTGACCTAAATTAAATACTGGGTTGAATGCAAAAATGTTAAAATCAGGTTTTGGAGCTTCACGAAATACCTTTTCACGCTCTTTTTCGTATCGCCGTTTCCATTCTTCTGCTGTAAGCTCCTCATTAACCTGGACGACGTTCTTGATAGTCTTGGCTCTAAAACATCATTCAAATTTTTTGAAATAAAAGTAGCTTAAGCAAGAGAACCTAGATTTCCTAAAATTCCCATGAATAAAAGGAAACACATATTAACCGTTGACCAAACATAAGAGTCGATTTTGTTTCAGCCTCATTGAAATGTGAAGGAGAAGCACAAATTATCACAGTCGTACGAGAATTACCACCCAAAGATTCTTGCAAAATACGGGTTAGCTTTGAATCCCGATATGGTACATGTGATTTCTAAAAAACTCATCAAATTCTGAAATAATTTACGGATCATATTTTTTTAATGATTTCTGGACGAACCGTTCCTTCGGCCAAGGCTGAAATCACGATACCTAAAGCAGTTAAAGATTTATTAATATTTTTGGCTTCTTCTAGGACAGTTCCTTGAGCTCCTGTTTTGCTAACCTGAAAATACACTTATTGTAGTCAAAAATAGAAAACTAAAATTTTCTTATAAAATGATCAGTAAAGTAACTGCCTTCTCGGATCCAGCAAGATCCACAAGATATAATTTTCCAGTAAGCTGCTTTTTTGTGGCTAAATGTTCTTGCTTTACCGTAATCAAAAATACTGAATGTGACCGTGAGGAATGTTCATTCATATCTAAAAAAAAATTATGCCCTCATGTGAAAAAATAAGAGTGAAAGATTATAATATATAGCTTACTAGTGACAGCCACCATCCGATTAGACTTTCCGTCCTCAATGGCTTGCAACACTTCTTCAGGTGACCCCACAAATCGTTCAGTAGCACCTTTCACATATGGAACGCGATTTTTATCTTCGTGAATTGATAAATTCACTTTTTCGGCTAAACACAAACTTTCTTTATATAAGCATAACTAAAACTTTTATCCTTATATTAAAAAAAATTCATTATTGGTAGAAATAATCATGTAAAATCCCTGAAAATCTCCATAAATCTAAATACTAGTTATATAACGACTGTGTTCAATAATGTGATTCACAAAACGATGGTTTAATCGGTGAATATACATATAAACTCACGATCTAGAAGATCCCTAATTTTTTCATTGTATATTTCGTAATATGAAACCTTAATATGAAATTGCAAATCAGAATCCATGGTATAGATATGGTTGAAAATATCTTGAACAATTCGTGGAATAATTCCTTGTAAAGCTGTGTCTTCACCAATAACTCCCTAAAATATCAAACGTTATCAAATATTCTAGAATACTAAACATAGTAAAAACAATACAACACACCTCCATAGTGTGAGTCTTTCCAGACGAAGTTTGCCCATACGCAAATACTGTTCCATTGTATCCAGATAGCACATCTTGTACTATGTGATACGCAGCACCTTGATACACTTGCTCTTGGGTTGTATTTGGTTTGAATACCTTGTCGAATACGAACACTTTCCCCTAAAAAGAATCAAGACTTATCTATAACATTTAATACAATAAAATATTGAAGAAGAATGCAAATATAATTAATTAAACCACTTAATACAAAGTACGAAATGTGTTCCCAAATATGTTCATAATATATACAACCATTAAACCCATTACTACATCCTGAAACGTATCTATCAGAGAATAATTCATTTTCAATTCCATTCCTAGGACACCGCTTCTTTGATGGTTAGAATCGATCGCTTAGCCAGCACGCCATTGAAATTAATAGCTTGTCAAGACAGCGTAAGATCAGGTCAAAGCTATCGGTCGCAGCATCTTTCAATAAATACAGCAGCTGTGATCTCAATGCAGATATTGATACGCCATATATAATGCAAAAATCTACGACGATTATTTACTCTTTCCATTCAAAGTCCATTACTGCACCAGGAATTGGCAATTTAAAATTAGACAAACACCATAACAACTATAAACACTGCCTAATTATGCCTATATTACAGTACTAAATGCTCTTTCTCCCTCTTTGGATTAATAAAGCATACAATATCAGCAATTGTAAGATATTTAGGATGAATCACCACTTTGCATAAATGAAGTCAAGGAAACAAGGAAAAAATCAATAAAGATCATGTTGCAGTTATCGTGAACCCATAAAATAAACATGAGACGTCATAACACAACCTAAGCATATAATGACTATGTAAATAATAGAAATTTTGTTTTATACACTTAGGGAAATCCTAGATTATTTTAGATAGAATATTATAGTAATAGAAAACATACTCCAAGTGATATTGAGTCTTCAGAAGGAAATTTAGGGAGGAAGCGATCAGCATTTTTCTCTTCTGTTTTGTTTAACGGTCTGATTCGGCAGAAGACCTAAAATGACTATCTCACAAGTAATTATTTTAGGCATCTAGTTTAAGTAAGAAATAAGGTAATAAGAAGAGCACACCTGCACACCGCACTCAGCGGGACCATCCATTCCAGAACTAGGCCTAGCTACCCGCACGAACTGGAAATGACTCTAAGTACAGTCAAAATAGATTTTATGGATAAGTCATACCAGATAACAATATTCGATAACAACTAAATATAAGCATTTTACGCTGATGGGAAAGTGATAGCAGAGTATAATATAGAGGGTCAGAATAAAATTTAACTCAAATAATTACTGAGGTAACAAGGAGAGAATGGAAGGGGATAACGACCCGCGCCTATTGCGAAACAAGTATTGATCATGAGAAGACATCCAAACCGAGTTAATCCATCTCCACTAACTATCGAAAAATTAGCTATATAGTTTACATATTATAATTAGTTCTATTAAGCATTTTCACAAACACACACCTCAAAATTTGGGCATTGCTTAAGAAACATATGACCCTTAATTTTTCGCCATAAACCGTCAAACCCGAAAAATGGATGCTAGATACCACAATTCTTAAAATAATTGTCCTAATTATGGTTGGCCAGACATTTCAAAACTGACCAACAATCTGGTTTAGGACGACTAGACAAATCCGCACGCGCCGCTATCTAGCCCCTCCCCTTTAACACACTCTTTTCCGTAGTCTAATAACGCGTCGCGGCGCAACAATGAAAAGAAGAACCAGCATGTATGTAGTCAGCAACCACCACCCACACAAAATTGTCGCAAGTTCCCCAAGTAATATAACTGTTACGATAAACATGTATACATACAAATAATAGGCTTTATCAAGTTTTATGAAAATTAGAGATGTTTCCTGTGATTAGAATGTTCAGGTATCATTGTGGCATAGATGAGTAAAAGAGAAATATAGTTAGATCGACCAACACAACATACTAAAATTATAGATATCTGCATATTTGCTATATTTCTTCAATAAAAACAACAATTAAATTTGTAGTAGTGGTTTCTCTATGTTAGGAAAACAATATACCCATGGAGCTGAACCAAACAAACCCAATTATAGAATTCAGAGAATGGAATTGAAACGAACTCTAGATCAGCAAAAACTGGAGTTATTTATGCGCCTAAAATAAATAAATGGCTTTAAGTAATAATGCTCTACTATCACGTGTAATCCTAGTTTTAAACAATGCTGAATTTTTGTGAGCACAAAGTGGAAAGTTTATAGCAACAGAAAAAATTATCACGTGGAAATTAAGACTGTCTCACAAAATAGTTCTCTACGTTTATAACAATACACTAGGCATTTTATGGATGTAACTCATGACAGAGCACGAGAAAATTTAATGTTTAAAACGACAATTGGATGGACCGACAGGACACCCATCCGGGTGATTGGCCATCATCCAACATGGAGTCATCCCCGATGGGGAGCCAAGTATTTTCCCACCAGTTTCGCGCCAATCACGCAGACGAGCAATTCCTCCAATAACCTGCATTTAACATGTATCTTTACCCTCATATATATAACAGTTATTTCGGAATTTTATCACTAAAAAAGTAGAGCATTGATTTAAAAAAATTAAAAATCACCTTAAAAACTTGATGCTGATTCTTAAGAAATGTTTGTAGTCCACCATTTTGCTGTTTCATAAGATGTTTTTCTTCGTTAGTGAGCAGATTGACGAGATCAGCAATGTTAACAAGACCACCGCATCGCCAACCACTGAATAGAAGTGGTTTAAAGACAAATAGAAAAATTACTAAATAGTAACACAATATGTAAACATTTGTAATAACATACTCTTTTCTTTCATCACTATATTCGAGAATGAATTTGAAAAGTCGTGACGTGAGATTAACTCGAATATCACTTGGAATGTTAAGGCAGTTCCTAATCTGGAATACTGTCAATTTATTATAAGAAACCATTAAATGGCTTATAAAATTAGAAATTATTTGTACGACTAACAGATTCCTTTTTGGGTCTAGCAATGAACGGCTTATAATCAGCTCCTATCCAATTGGAGATCACCTCTTCGATATTAGAAACAAGACCAGATTTTGGGATAGAACAAACGAAACACAACTTTAAAAAAAGTACATAAATACGTAACAGTAATACAAGACAAATAAGTCTGAAAAGGAACTAACTCTCTTAGTACTAGGGATACTGAGACGATCTTCTTCCACTATAAAACCTAGACTCAAGCATATTTCTCTAATAAATTGAAGAAACGACTCATATTGGCTCCCACTATCATTTTTGCGAGAACAGAATTTTCCATGGAAATTATAAGGACAGCATGGAAGCACAAAGAAGTTACATTTCATTCTAGAATATTATTAAAGTCGTTAATTATAAAATCGGCTTTGATAAAGAAATGAAGGTAAACAAACCTCGCAGCCATAATCGGTAACCATGGCGTTAACTCATCACTATGATTCCCAATCAAATAATCTATTTCTTGCGATAGATACTTATCTAATCCCTGTGTCGGATCAACTGTAGTTTCTATCAATATCGTATCAGAAAACTGACTCGACCAGATTTTCCTTTTTCGAATATCCACACCAATCCCATCAACCTTAAATAGATTAAAAATCTAAAGAAAAGGACGCCTTTTGCCAAACTACATTATTTAAAAGTCTCGTGATTCAGGAAGTAGGAAATAATCCACTCGATATTACATTCAAATTTTTAAAAACGCACTGCATACCCCCTCCTTGTTTAGAAGGTGAACAAGTAAGCCATTTCCACATCCTATGTCTGCGAATCTGCGAGGTATTTGTCCATGTTGACCCCATAGCTCCTGTACAGACATTTTGACCTTATTTTAAAGTGCTATTCCACATATCGTTTTGAATATATACAGAAGGAGAATATTCATTCAAAACCATCAAACACACTAGAAGATAAGAAGCAATTCCACACTCTTCATATACAAACTTCTGTGGATCTGTCTTCTCCGTCCATTTCTGAAGAAAAAAACAATGTATTAGAAATAAAAGACAATAAATATAAATAAAACATACAAAAAGGGTATCTAGAATAAGCACTAATGAAAAAACATGTTGCTTCAGGATTAATTGCAGATATTAGATTTGTCAAAACAATCAGTCCAATTATTCTCTATATTACAGAGATAAATTTAATCAGATAGAGAATTTATCAAACCTCGATTATTGGTTTTCCAAATGTTTCTTTAATTCTCCTATATCGTAATGTGTAGTTCTCAATATTTAACAATCGATTTGTGAGTTTCGAAATACGATGAGGATCAATATTTCGAAACCACTTAAAAAGGCTTGGATACGCAAAATTCAGCAACCAACGATACTCTGAATCGGAGTAGCATGCAGGAACAGATAAAGAAAGACGAAGACTGCAAAAACTCATAATATAAATATGTAAAGCAAATCCTTAAACCACATTTACCTGCTTTCTGACACTTCGCAGCAAGTAATCATATATGGAGATTGCACGTGGGGATTTTTTATTTCTTTGAAATTGGCATCTAATTGCATAGGCCAAAACACAACAGACAAATCGCCTAGAATAAAAAAAAGCTTGATAATTAATGATAGTATTATAATTTCTCTAAACGACTTAATTTGATATACATATAAATTAGCGTAAATATAAGGAAACGAGAAATTATCTCCACAGATTACTGTTATTAAAATAAAACAATTGAATATCCAACGTACCTATGTAGAAAGACATTTCATAGCATTTACTAGAAAAAATTGTAGATTTTGGTACCAATTTCCGTAATTCAAAAGGCCCTTAAACACTTAAATTAGAAACCAACCTTCACTACATCAAAAAAAAATACCTTGTTGTGTTGCTACATCAGTAGAGATCTGCATCCATATATTTTTAAACTCATTACTTCCTTGTTCAATTAGCATGCTACCAGAAAGTCTTCGATTGATGGAATGGCACTGTTCTCTCCAAATTGAAACCAACTAAAACATGCTGCCTCAACCACTGACTGTGACATCATTATATTTATGAGCACTTCCCCAAATTGTGCTATCAAATCATAGTAGTTATCATGAGATTTGACTAAAATTCTTTTACATACCCTTGTCTTACCTTATTAAAGTAATCAGATGCAGACACCTGAAAGCCATAGCATGCAGTATCTCCACAAAGAAATCTCCATTGTATATCCATAACTTCTCAAACTAATACAACACTCAGGGTCTATAAAAACACTAGAGAAACAGTAATACTAGAAGTTAAGAAACTAAACAATGTTGAAGTAAGATTCATGGCCTAATAACCTATGCGTATTTAAAATTACTCAAATATAACATTTTATTTACAAGAGCTACCTTCACAATAGCACAAACAGTATTTCATTATTTAAAATTTATACATACATGGTTCATTCCTCTCTGTAGATGATGAAATATCATCTCTATATTTGTACGCGTTGTGAAAAATTGCCTGTGTGTATGCTGTCTCATAAAGAGAGGATGCTGGTAGAGTAGCACTGTAACTGTTCTCCGTATATGGATCTGACAGTTGTGAAGAGTAGTATTGACTAGTTGACCCAAGAAGAGATACTGTTGATGGAAAATGTTCTGTGTCATCTTTCCTATATCCACCAGTATATCCAGCATAACCATGCTTGCTCTGAAATTTTGATACTTAAACTCACTACCAAACAAACTTTAATTTATATAAAAGACTAGTCATATTTATCATTCATCATAAAACGAATAATTGATAACAATAATCACTTTTTCCTCTCTGTCTACCCTTTCCCTCTCAAATTGTTGAGCTTTTTTGCAGTCTTCTTTCCTTACAGCTCGTCTCACCATAACTGATCTACCAAGCAAACAATGCTGCTTGGTGAGACACATATCAACTGACCACTCACTATCAAAGCATACAATACAGTAGAATAGTGACGATCCATCTTTATCCTAAATAATATTGTTATGAAAACATTTGAATTTTTTTAAACAAATCTTTAGGAAAAGTTTCCGTCTCATAAAGACTTACTGTATTGGAAAGATATCTTTGAACTAACTTTATCACTCCACCTCTTTAGATAAAACTCTCTAGAAATTTCATCTACTTATTATTATCACCTACTTTTATCATATCAATAGACTTGATGACTCCGTATTCACAAAATGTTTGCCTAATAGTGTCTTCAGTCACATTATTTACTCCAATATATGAGACGAATAATTTCTTCGATCGAATATTTGAAGTTGAAGATACCTTAATAAACACTTGTTGAAAAGTTATCAGCAAAATTCCAGTATTTAAGGGATGTATTAATTTACTGCAACTCACTGGACGATCCAAACTAGATACACTTATATTCCTTCCTTTAATATTATGAGATGTTTGGCGTAAACAATTTTCCACTGAGGTATCATCAGAATAGGTAATAAAAGCAAAACCTCGACTAATGCCTAAATTTAATACTGTTATCTAGATTATTTTTTATCTAGTAAATACAGTAACCTTTGAAACATCAAGTACTACTAGATTAAGATTAAGTAATTAAAGATTTTTAAATGTTGTTAAACATAATGAAGTATGATTTCATGACTGGTTTTAATCATAACTTTTAATAAAACTACCAAGTCATAATTTTTTTTAAAATAAATACCTGTTTCTTTTTCTACTTGTAAGCTACACTCAGTCATAAATCCAAACTTTGAGAAATAGTTTCGAAGATCATCAGTAACTAATTGAAAGCCTAAACCAGTGATGAATAATCTTCTGTTAAACATCCTAAAACATGTACATATTTATTTAATTTATATTAAATATAAAACCAGTAGTAGAAAGAGGAAATCATTGAAAACGCAATTAATGTTCTTATTTTAAAATATTATTTACTTAGTAATCACAAATTAAACCAACGATTTGAAAAATTTGCCCCTAGAAATTAAAACCTTACGATATTTTAGAGTAAAATACATTATCATTTTATGCTGTGTAGTTCATACAAAATAATTTCAGAAATTATATACATTTAAATAAATTCAGACCAAGGATAAATAATTTTAAAAGTCTCAAAACGAATTTTCACTATTTTACGCCGATCGCACTGCGGGTTTGCGTAGCAGCATCAGTTTTTTCCTGTTCAGCAGTCAAACACTAAGGCCGTGTTTAGATTGAGACGTGCGTATTTATCGTTATATATGGATTTCTGAGAGGAATTATGCTGGCGAATTATATGGACTTTTAGTGTTTGATTTTATCTGACACAATTTATAGTCATAAGATTGTTATATCTATAATTAAAACAAGCTAAGCCATACATTATTATTTTGCTAATATTAATATAATATTCTTTTCTAAATCAATAGAAATTGTTAATTGGCCACTTTAAAGACTTAGAACATTTTAATTGATTAATATTTTTGGTTTCCTACTGTTTTTTTTATTTATTGACGGAAATTATTATTACTCTTAAGTAATTACTACATCTTAATAGACGAGAATATTTCGTATTTATTTTGCCCAGAGGAAAGAACAACAATCCATTTTTCCTCAAGTGATAGCTATTCCTTGTTTATCGTCGCTTGAGACGACTGATCTACGAGGTTCGAAATTGATAATACCATTCACTTTCTTTCCATATTGACATAGTAGCTAAATTTGATTTAATTTGTAGGTGATATAAAAGAGTTACATCATGTCTAAACGCTCATCTCCCAATAGGAGTGATGGGTCAGATGACTCGCAATCAGGGTTAGAAGATCTAGATACGAAACGCAGGAGGCTGGTAGATTTTGAATCTGTGAGGCTATTATCAGTTTCGGGTGTGGTACGTTATTTAAGATTTTTTTTTCAGTCACTTACAAATACATAGGATTTCCTCCGAATGATTCTTTTGCATTACTTAAAAACGGAATCTCTAAATTGAGATAAGACCATTTCTACCTTAATTATTTTTAATGTTATAAGTAATCATAGGACTTAGTGGTAAAAGTTGATTTTCCTAATTTGATCAAGAGTAGTTGTTCAGTTTGAATGTGGGACACCAACTAACATTTATTTTTCAACAGAATGACATCGATGAGAAGAAAGCAAAAGTTCAAGCTTACAAACTCTCTGAATTAGTTCGACATAAGAACAAACAGCTGAAAGGAAAGGATCGTGAGATAGAGAGGCTTAGACAACGTCAAATGACGGATGAAAATACTAGCTATACTATTAATAGACATTGGAATAATGTGAGTATATAGATTTCTATTAATTTGGGAAATAGTGGAATACGCCCTGCTATACTCTTGAGATGTTTTTGTCCATTCTTTGCAGGTGATTTAACATTACCCAAGCTATTATGACTACTAATTTAATGCAATACCTTTATGAGTTTTTAACAATTTTATTAAGACTTAGGTTGGGACTACTTTAATGAAAGTGTTATTCACTGTTTTTATTCTACAGCTTGATGAACAATTGCGCCTAATAGCATTGAGAGGGGCATCGTCAGAAGAAGTTGCGGAACTGTTAGAAGGCGCTGAAAATGTAGAAGATTCATGTTCACGAGATTTTCTCGGTGAAATTGTGCAAATGGAGGGAGATGAAGGCGAAACTGTTTATGATAAAAGAGTTCAATTCAGGCGAGTGATCATTTTGAGTATATTCTCCATTTTATACTTGTTATAAATAACACTTAAGTAATTATTATGTTAAGTGTTCAACTGTTGGACAAAGTCATGCAGCAGAGCTCAAGAAAAGCCGAGCAATTCAGATCACTCAGCCGAAAAATGTCTACTTTTATGGAAGGTACTTTTAAGTGCCATTAGTGAATTTTATAGCTTGATATATTTTTAATTAATGCGTATTTCTAGCTTCTACATCGAATGAAGGTAGAGATACTGCGTTGTGCGAGCAGGTTGCAGAAAATGTTAGGCTTGCAGACGAGAACAGTCGTTTACACAGAGAAGCAAACAGGTTGCAGCTTCAGTTGGCTCAGACAAAACTTCGAGTGAGCAAGATCTATTTAAATTACGATTAAATGCATGATCATATAGCTATTTTTTAATCTGGTGCAAAAACGTAGTGCTCGGCATTTTAGGCAATATTTAATCTAGGTAGTGCTTAAAATGGTTGGTTATATTAACTTGGATTTTAGCTGAAAGAAGAAGAAGATAAAGGCGCACTACTAACTACCCGTAATGAGGAACTATTGAGAGAATTAGATGAAGCTCGATTTGATCTAGATAAAGCACTTCGTCAGGTCAATAAGCTGGATTACAAACTTTACACTATGGTTAAGGTGTGTTTTAGTCTCGTATATTTAAATTTAACCAACCTTATAATGGGTATTATGTTAGGACAACTTTTAGGAACAGTCTTCTATTCAATCGGAGACAAAGGCGCTAAAGTCTAGGCAGAATGGTGTATCAAATGGAATAGGTATTGACGCAGCAGAGGTATATTATAACATGTTTCTGATAAGATCGAGTATAAATTTGAGGTTTAATAGCTAACTATGATTACTTTTCAGTTAGACGATCTGAGAGCTGAGTGCGAGATAAACGCTGACTTGGCTGCTAATAGATTGCAAGAGATTCGCGAACTGAATGAGAAGATACAAAAGTATGCTGAGGATACTGCTAGGATGGAGATGTGTCTCAAAGTGAGTTGATTTTTATAGTGGGGTTATATTAATTAGTCCGATTATTCTCATGATATAATATAAAACTTTTAGACAACACTGGAATCTTCCGATGCTATCAAGAAAAGTCAGGAATACCAAAATTTAGTCGCGTATTATTCCATTGTTATCGACGAATGCAGAAGACTGCGGTGGGAACACTTCCTTATATATATATATATTAAACATCAAATTTTCTCTATTTATAGAAATGATTTCGAATCTGTGACCGCAGAACGTGATCTTCTGAGGCAAGAAATGATCCAGAAAGTTCAGGAAATGAAGGTGAGGGTATTATCTTTATGTAACTGTTTCTTCTTTTGAAGTTCTAATCTTGTATTAGTTACATAGAGGACTCTCATAAACTTGCATATATTTTTCAGGATGATGAGCAACAGTCTATGCGAAAAATGATGTCGTCAAGTGAAAAGATAAACAGAGACCACATGCAAGTACGTACGGAATACGATATGCTTAGAATGGAGTTCGAACAATCACTAGCAGCTCAAGGAAGACAAGTGAATGATTCTTTCAATCATACTAACTAGGGTGTTTAAATCAATTAATTTTTTAGTCTAAACAGTTCTCTTCTACTTTTAGGATGCCAAACAAAACGATGTAAAGATATTATTTGGTTCATTGAAGACACAGAATTATCAACTGAAGTCGGACGTTAACAAGTACAAAAAGAAGTGGAAGGATGGAGTAAATATGTTGCTAAAAGTAATTAGTTAAGATTCATTTTAGAAAAGAAGCCAGTTTTTTTTTTCGAAACTTACAATTTATATCTAATGAGTTTAGAAAATTAAACAATATACGGTTTTAAATTATTGATGTCGTGGGCTACTACATTTTTCAACGCAAATTTTGATTTATTTTCAGTCACAAAAAGAATTGGATACAGAACGACGAAGACTAGATAAGTGTCTTGTGATTGAATTAGAAGATGATGATTCAAATGAGCTAGCCAGTCCGGATCAGTCAAGAGATGACTTAGATGTCGATGAGGATGGGTTGGAATCAGAAAGGTCTTATTTATTTGTTTATTTATCATAGATGAAGTAAATATGCTATCTTGCTTTTTCTTTCTACTCAATTCTGATTTTTTAGCAGTCTTCGTGCTAGGATACTAGAATTGAAGTTGAAGTTAGAGGTTTATGCAGATATCGGTGCAGATGTTAGAGATAAAGCGGAGGTTGTTGAATATTTTATTTCTGAAACTTTATCCTAACTCTAAAAATTACTTCATTTTCAGTTATTGGTACGAGAGCGAAGACTCAAACTTGAAAATGAACGTTTACTACATCAAATTAAGAGACTAGGCAATATGGAAAGGAAGGAAAAGCTCCGCTACTTCGAGGTGGGAAATAGTAATAGTAATGGTAATAGCACGTAAAATGTTTTTTTCTGCTCGTTGTAGCTCGTGGTAGAACCAATTGCTGTAATGGAAATTGCCTTAGACGGAGGCTGCTCGAAATTTCGCTCAGAAAGATGCGGAGATTGAACGACTGAAGAAGGAAGCGGCTGTGCTGAAAGATACGGAGGCTTCGCTCATGCTAGATCTGGATAACACTGGATCAGTGAGTAATTTTATTGATATCTGATTATATTCCAGCCCCAAATTTTTTTTAAGGCACTTGAGGATCTTCAAGAACAAAATGCAAAGTTGGTAGCGCAACAAAAAGAACACGATGAAAGTCAAATGAAATTAATGAATGATCGAATATTGGCAAGCCAAATACAACAAAAAGTTAAAGAAGAGATGGTATGTACTTGATATTTTGTAACGTTGCATCTTTTATGAGAATAATTCTTTGCTAATATTTTATTTGAATTTCACATTTACAAAGATAGTTTAGTTCAATAATTTAGCAATCAGTGATTTCAGGCGCATCTGGAATCTCAAGTTCAGAATCTTACTAGACAAATGCAAGCTCAACAGTGCGAAAAGGACGCTATGACTGAAAGTTTACGATTGGCGCAGGAGACTATTGGTGTCAAAACTAAAGAGAATCTGTTGGTTACATGATTTACTGTTATCATTAATCATTATTAACCACATGTAATTTTAGTCGATTAAATCGATTAATAGAAGGACTTCGGAAACAAGTAACTGAACAGGCATTAAATACTGCAGATCTCGGTACAAGAAATGATAAGATCATTGCGCAGTTGAGAGAAATGCAAGAGGTATTTGGTAATAGTTGGCTTAGGCTTCTAACCATACAGGTAGTTATTTGGTATAGGTGGTGGTATCGAAAACATCTCAACATGAAGTAATCGAGCAAAGAAGACGTCGTCTAGAAGAAGAAAATAGTACGATAAAGAAAAGATTGGAGAGGGTAAAGAAGAGCGAGAAACTCGGTAGTACAGATGCCGTTCTAATGGAAGAAATTAGAGAATTAAAGGTATACTTTGTTTTTATCGTTATTCCTGTCTGATTCTATGCATCCACTAATTTCAGGACGTTCTTACATGTCCTTCATGCAAAGTTAATCGTAAAGATGCCATTTTGACTAAGTGTTTCCACGTCTTTTGTATGAAATGCCTTAAGACTCGGTAGGTTAATGATTGAAACTTTAATATTTTACTGTTAAAGATATTTATTCTTAATGAGAAGTTAATAGGTACGATACAAGACAGAGGAAATGTCCTAAGTGCAATGCAGGATTTGGCGCAAATGACTTTCATAGGGTATACATCGGCTAGGAAGAAATGGTAAGAAATAATAGTTATATGTAATAATATCGGAAAGGAGGGACAAAATATTGTTCATTTTGCTATTTTATAACTTTAACTTTCAGCTACATTCTTGTTCACTCTGCTATCGTACTTTGTGCCTTCTCGATGAGGTTTTCTTCGTCTTTTCCGACATACATCTGGTCTCCATTTAATTACTTCTTATCACATGCATTAATTTTTAATTTTATTGGCACATTCGTCCTCATAGTTAGCAATTGTTCATTCATTTCTTACTACGCCATGGGTAATACCTCCGTGGCTATGCTTGAATTCTTATGTGTTAATAATACTGGTGTTTCTATTTTCGACTCCCTCTTTATTAGGATGCGCTTTCTCGTACAGTTTGGAGATCTGGGTTGAGTGCACTTGCACATCTTGCACTGCGCTGTGTGCGCTGTTATATTCTGTTGTTTGTGAATGTAATTTGATCCTCACACTTCGCCCTATATACCTACATGAATATGGGGGGTTATGGCTTGTAAGTTTGTTGCTAACATGTTGATGTTAACTGATTTTGCATTGCCGTCTTTGTTCAGACACGCAATCAACAGAGTTGCTAATTATTTTCATAAACGGTTTCCTTTAGCGTATTTGTGTGAAATATTTTATAGTATTATGTAATGGGCACTATGGTGAATAAACCAGTTAGGTCAAAACAGTTTTAGCCATACTTTATAATGTACATGAATCACTATCTGGGTGAGGTTTGTTTTATTCTGGTTAATTTAGTCCATTACACTACAAAGGATTTTTGGATATGAGATTGGTTCGTTTCCGGTTGATTGGGTATGGACAGTTATCCGATGTCATTAAAGTTCTTCGTGAATTGATCCACTTGATGCCATGAAGGGACAACCACCAGAATTGGCATTCGGGGGATGTATAGAAGGTAAAGAGTGCTGTAACAAAGTGATTCATATTGTAATTGAAATTCTTTAAAATACCTATTTTTAAGTCTACCGTTTTGTCTTCAAAGAGGCTTTCATCAGGAAGTTGAGCAATATTCTGTGTTCCAAAAACTTTGTTTACTCTATTAATCTGTAGTAGCCTCAGAGGATGGATTTCCTTTGCAGGTAGTATTTCTGTAATGCCATTTAGGTAGAATATTTCTCATTATAACTTATTTTGTTTTCTCACTGTATGGCTCTGTTTCTTTCACGCTATGAATCCAATCCAAGATTTCCTGTTCCGATTTAGTGCCTAATGAAGTGTGATACATCTTTTTCTAAAAATGTAATGTTTAGCTGCTACAGTGCGGAGTCTACTAATCTCTAATAGAAGCTATTTCTGAATTTTTTCCATTAGTTTGAAAAGTTCATGTAGCATATTTTAGAAAATGTGTATTATATAATTTCTTACATTATAGTTATTACCTTGTCAAGTAAAATTAACCATGATTCCGTAATCATTGATAGGTCAAGTTTTACCAGAACTTCATCCACTATTGGTGACCTGTCCAAAGTATAACTGGGTAGATGAGATAAGGAAAAGTTTTTTTTTCTTCAGTTGCTTAACATACCTGGTCATTGATGTGCAAACAATGGTTTTCTTTATGCTAGTTTTTTCAGAAATATTACGATATGCCTGTACATCTTGGGATTGCTCAGCTACCAAAATGAGGATGGATTGCTGTTGGCGAAAGAGAATGTCCGTGGTGAACCCAAGTGATATGTTTATCTAAAAAGTATAAGTAGAGATAATTAATTAAATTTTATGATAAACATACCACAGAAGGTATTGTGGATTGAGTGATAAATGCCATTAGTGAAGTGGGGTCAAAGTGACCGTCGTAATCTACTCTTCTCTTTTTTTCCCATAGGCGATACGTTGATAATGCTGCTTTGGCGCTGCAATGTAAGCAAATTCACAGAATACAGTAGTAATAAAAGCTATCGAACTTAATGAATTTGAAGATTGTATACCCTTTTCTGATCAAATACGCCATATGATATCGCCCCGCTAACCGATCAGCCGCTATGGCAAAATGCTTAAAAGCGGTGTTGGAGAAGTCAGGGAATATTCCTACTGACATCACAGACACCGCAGAGTTGAGTATGTGACCTATAATATCTCATTTATAGCCAAACGCTTGTATGTATGTTTTTGTTTCTAGAGAAATAAATTTGACTATCTATAAATAACCTATGAAGGAAAAAATTTAAAAAGTATGATCATTTGCATAAGACTCTTCAATTCGATTACCTTGCAAAACAACTTGTTCAAAATCAAAAAAAAAACTTACCTTTTTTTGCATTTTTATATTCATCTTCTGTTTTCAGTTCGATCATTGGCCCATGAACCATTCTATAATACGTTATGATGACATACCATATTAATAATTATTCAATTTATACGACTCACAAGCGAATCCAATCTAGGTAAAACTTCTCATCACTCATATAGTAAACCGACCCAATATTTTCTCCATTTCTGCAAAAAAAAATTTTTTTTAGGAATTTGATGAAAATGTAACTTGTGGTTTACCTATAGGCTACAATTGTATGGAAATCCTTTCCACGGAGACCCTCACAAAAATCAGCGTACAGATGACATTCAACGTGAGCGAGAACCACAAGCTCTTCTATTATAAGCCACATTACAAATCTTTTAAGTAGAAAATATAATATCAATATTTAATATTTTAATAGTATTGAGTGAAAAATAACTTTTGTAAAAACTCGCCATCGTTCAAAACAGAAGCTTTAGCCCATAAGTGAAAAGCGTGCAGGCTCACGGTGTGTACTGCAACAATATTAATATATTTAAATCTTCAATAAAAATAGCTCCACTATTTGAATCAAGCCGAAGAAAGATTTTTAACTAAATAATGCTAGGTATGCTAAATTCAGCTGTCATGAATTGCCATACCATGACTCCAGAATAACACGAATACATGCTTGTTTTCAGCGAGATAAGTGTCGAACTCTTCTCGTGAACGGAACTCAGATAACTTGTGAGTTAGAGAATCTAGCCCATCGCTGCTCCTGTAGAGATTTCATCGTCTAAAAATAAGTCTAATAATTAGTAATAAAATAGTCAGATTTTTGTCTCCGACTAGTTTACCTTAGTTCAAGTAGAGAAGGTTCAAGAAGATTCAGCTCAAGGGGACTAAATCTTATCATCGTACTTTCCATTTTACGAGAGTTGAAAGACTCGATTTCCTTTGAAGATAAAGCTCGCACAAAACCAACTTCTTTCTCTGCTTCTGGAGAAGCGTAGAAGGTGAGAGAATGTGGTGAGTGCCGAGATAAAGCACTGAAGCGAAAAAGCAAAACGAAATGCAAATACATTAGAAAGTTGAAACTTTGACACTTTTAGGAGCTTATAGATGTATTATTGGTTTTCAAACATCACAAAAATCATGCGGATTTTGATATAAGGAAGGCTTTCATTAGTAAAAAGTACTGTTTGACGAAAAAAACTCGAGCAATAGCGAGAGTTGTCAGGTGTTCATCCGCTGTTGAGAAAGCTCTGGAATTTCAGCAAACCTCTTGCTGCATGGACTAGACCCAGGAGAAGCCTCACTTTCAGTTTGGCTTTAGGAAACATTAATAAAGATGTTTTTGTTGATCAACTTTATATATAAGAGGAAAGACTGACTGTCCTAATGTCTACCAATCAACAGATGCATTACCACCACTAGTAACAGTGTTACACATCAATTCTTTCATTTTTAACAACTTCCTAAAAATTCAAAAGTATTTTCCATTATCTCAATGTTTCTTAAGCTCAAACTGAGACTGAGCCTTAGCCCAGATCCACTCCATGCACGAAGACGTCCACTGAAGCTCAAGAGCTTTCTGAACATTAAAGGAACGCCGACTTACTCTCTGCAGTGCTCGAGATGTCAAACATTGCAAATTATAGTTGAAATAAAATTCCCTGTTGCGGTATTCCACACAGGTTATATCGTCCAAAAACGGACTTATTAAAAAACTTTAACATCTCCGTCATATTTGAGGAAAGAAATTTGCGGACCATGCGGTGTAGCCACGCGAGCCCTCTTTCTAAAACACCTGTTTATTCTGTTTCGTATTTCACGCAGGTTTGTTCTATAGGGGCCATCATACTGGGGTTTATATAGTCTAAAAATTTTGCGAGCGAAATGACGGTTCAGCATCTTAGCGGTATATTGAAAAGAATTATTCATCGTAAAATATAGCGATATCATAAAAAGTATCACCGTTCTTGCCTTAAAGCAACATAAAACATCTGAACTTATCTATCCAATTAATTTGTTTTTATGGAGTTTTTCGTTGATTCGAAGCAATGTCGTTCTAAAGAACGGTATTTTTTCTATGTACTCAAGAAAGATCTCTTATCAAAAATACAAGCTTGAACCACTTCTCTAGTGTTCGTAAACTCATTTGGAAGAGTTCTAAAACTCTAAAAATTTATAGACAGTTGTTTATGCATACAGCCGTATTCATTTATAAGCATATTTATTGTTTCCTTGTTCTGAAATGAATGCTGCTTCATTAACTTTAAATGCACTGCTAAGCAGAAATCACGCAGAAGACAGATGTGTCATTGGTATTTTAATAATAAAAATATGTAAAATTGTAAAGCGAACTAACTCAAGAATAGCCATTTCAGTTGTTCCTTTACTCCTTTCATTTAATTGGTAGTCTAAAGAATAAATGGCGGCTCCACGGGAACTGAATTAATGTTGCATATAAATTTCATTTCTTATTAATTTTATCTATGTTAATCGCTTAGTTTTAGTTATTTTTCTATATTTCCGATAACTATCTTTTCCTGTCGTTCCTGGGCATTCATTGATAGTCAATAGTACTTTCTCTTTTCACCACCTTTCTTTCTTAACTCACGAATCCTCAACTACAAGATAATGATAACTCCCATGCTCTGGAAAGTCACTACATCGGTAGTGGTTTGCGTCATCAGCACAAGCAACCTCCAATTACATTCAGTATTGTTTCACGTTTTTCTTCTCTTTCTTTTTTAAATCTTATTTATTTAGATTAGCTTTCTATTCTTAAAATAGCATTTAACCTTGTCTTTTTCGCTATGCATCTAAATTCGAGCAAATAGAATAAATCGTTCATGAAAGTGCATCAAAGCAATTTTCTGGGTAGTTTAAACTATTTTCTAATCTATAATATAATTTTCATGTATTTATAAGCAATTTTTTCAGTGTAATTATGAAAATAACTTACATTTTCATTATCTATTGTGACTCTGGCTTCTTTTCTCAACTTATCCTTCAACTGTCGAATTTTTTGTGAGACGATATTTGCAAACTTTTTTTCATTTTCTTAAAATAATGTTTTGAAATAAACTATTTCAGATTTGGAGTTTCGAAATTACTGTCCATGTAAATTAAGTACTGGCTTTTACCTGTATTGCTCCTATGAATGAATGAGGTTTGAATAAAATGTTCTACAGGAAGAGAACCAGGCGCTCCAGATGGTTCATCAAAATCCCAACCCTTAATGAGTGCAAAGAAAATTTAAAATAATTAATGAAGGAAACATAATAATTAGATCAGTGAAAATAAAAGTTGGTTATTATAGTATTTGGCAGAAAAAGATACTACTAATAACTAATTTAGTTTTAATTTTTAAAAGTATTAAGTAATATTTTTTTGTTGTAATTAGTAGATTGAACCTTGTCTCCTTGAGGTAATACACCAGGAGCTTTAGGTACATTCTTCTCTTCTGTATGGAGATTCATCATATGGGGGCAGTGACATCTGAAACTGTCAACAACTGGCACAAATCAACTATAAAAAAATCCATGCTAAAAAATTATAAATTAACTAGAAGTAATGAAGTAGGACAATTTAATGTTTATCTCGGATAAAATAAAAAAATTTCTTAAATTTCGTTTATGAACAGTACACACCAAATATTATCATTGTTGTCTAAGTTGGGGGGAAATATATATATATATATATATACTTAATTCAATTCTAAACATCTCATTTTAAGATAAAACTTGAGATTTACTAGGGAGAAGGTGAAAGTGAAACCATACTTATTAAACGAAGTATTTTAATGCATTTATATTTGATATTAATTATAATAGTGTCAGTGAAAACTTTGAAACAAAAGTAGATTTTACTTACGCTATTTGATGAAAAATAACTATTATAGATAGTAGTTGTACGAGAAGTTTCATGATCGATTAGTGGAAGGAGTTGCCAAAGAAATACAAGAACGTAGAGTATAGCTGCGAATGGCCTTGACCGCGAAAGCGAGAGGAAAGAAATGGGCACATGACGTATAACTGTTTGAAGTAAAAATAGCTGTAGATAAGTGTATTTTATTCATGTTTCCACTTATACCCTAGCTAATCACAGTCTTTTCAGAAAGGATTTCGAAAATACTAAGCGCTTAAACTGTTAACATTTACTGGGAACAATACTTACCAGTAGTCAGTTGTGTTTCCAGTTGAACTCACCACGTACTCGTATATTCTGAAGCAACGGATATCTAAAAGAATATATCACATAGTTATTATAATTAATTCAAACTGGAGTGCTTCTCGACATTAGGGCATAACTCTTTAATTAATATGTAAGATCAGCTAGAAATACAATTCGACAATAATTACCACTACAACCTCTAAAACAATACATATTCATTTTGTGTCCATTATATTTTCTTCGTATTGAGATCGTAGTTAAGATTAAATGTACCCAGTCACAACTATGAAGCATTCTTCTCTTTGACGTCTGAACCATCATTGGATTGATCAGCAAAATTACATTTTACAATCATTTTGTATTCATCATAAAGAATGTTCTTCCTTAAAGTCATTCGGACCTGTATTTCTCTTCCTAATTATTCTTCTTTCTCTTGCTTTTCTTCCCCATCTCATCCCTCCCACTTCCTTCGTCTGCATTATTCACTCGGATCGCTTTCAATTACCACGAGAAGCTTTTCGCCAAACAGCTCTCAACACTTTTATATCGTATTTATATTAATCCATTATTATATTTCTGTTTCTTTTCTATCTCAAAATGTCAACTATTTCTTATTTTACTTTATATTTTATAACAAAATCCGAATATTTGTTGTTATTAGATACATCAATAAAAATGTCCAACAATTTGTAGTTATTACTCGTGGCATAATATGCAAGACTGGATGATTATTCATGTCATACCTTTCCTCAATCACTTAGTAGATATTAACAATATATAATAATAAAGTATATTTACAAACACCTTTTTTCTGTACCTTCTATATTCTTTCACCAATTATTATTAATTAGAGAAAAACTAAGTGATACACGAGAAATACGCCATTAGAAAAAAGCATAAGTTATTTGGTAAAAAATCAATTATTCTTATGTTTACATACATTTAAAATGCTAGTATATCCATAGGGCTTAACATTGTTTCTTCTCTTTCTTCTTTTTCATAGCTTTCGCATGCTGTTGATTTCGACTCATTCTTCTCTTTTCTACTGTTTCTCTTAAACTATTTTCCAATGACGTCTAGTTCAATTAGCAGTCCATTCTTTCCCTCATGGCTTCTTCAGTACACAAACGTTTTAAAATTTGCGCGATATTCATTGTTGCATAAATGTAAGAACTATTTCGTACGCCCATATTATGTGTACGCACAGCCATATAAAACAAATAAATTTTTAAATGAATAAGTACAAAATCAATCCTATTACAGAAGATACCTTGTGGACTAACAATAAAGATTCTAATACTACATCTCTTCTAGAAAACTACTCTCAATCGTATTATCTTGAGAAATATAATTTTCGCACAATTGACAGTACACATTATGCATTTAAATTTTTCATTAATAACATAGAAGTACGTTCTCTTCTTCTCTGCTATATAATGACTCCCCGTTTTCTATGCAACCTAGCCATTTACTAGTCCAATTACTCTATCAACAGGAGCAGCGCTCAACCACTGCCGTCATCCTCAATCTCCCTTTCCAGGGATGGTCTCACGGGGAGCCCTATTACTTTTGCTCACCCTGGCGACCGTCGTAAACTCATTTGGTATCTTCTCCCGTCCCTTCCCTGTATCCAGAGATGTCATTCGGCCTACAAAACCAAGACATGGATCTCTCAAACTTTGCCCCCCCGGTAATATCCTTTTAAACTTTTACTTAAACTATTTGCAACAAGCCTATTTATTATTTCGTCCCGTCCTACTAATGAGTAACAAACTCATTTTATGCAAGTTAGTTATAAACTGAACAAAACACATTTACAGGTGGAGCCTCATTCCTCGACGCTTTCAACCTCATCTGTCCTATGCGAAGACGCCGACGGAGTTTAGAGATGAGTAGTGGATCTCTTGAAAGAACAATGCATAAGTGCTGTGAACAAGGATGCGAATTTACAGACATCTTCCCTATTTGCAACCCTTTTGGGTGAAATACCTACCAAAAGCACTCTCCACATCAGCCTTCCCCCCACTTGTATCCTTGTTGGGTTATAGATCTCATAAATATATTTTGTTAAACAGAACTCAAACATTGTGATAACATTTATCGCACGAAGCATAACAAAAACAATTAAACGGATTCCAAAACTGGTGGTTCATAGTCGTCAGGGCGATCAATCTTTTCACCATCAGCTCCTACGGCTCCTGAATCTCCATGAAGATCCATGAGACGTCCAAGGTCGAAACGGGGCTTTTTTAGGATCTTGACCTTACGAATGTATACATCTTGTAGGGGGAATAGCCCATAGCATGCCTTCTCAATATCTTTGCCAATGGAATCAGGAATCAGCTTAGAGCAAACCTCCTTTAGGTCACATCCAGCAACCTGAAGTCTCATAACTATATCAAAACAGTAATATATTCATCATAGTAAAAAAAACGTTCAAAATTTCAAGCATTTATGCAAGCTAGCACTATACTGTAATCACAAATACCGTTAAATACACCCTTATAAATACAAATGATTCTTGCAACTGCAACAAAAACTTACTTCTTTTTGGATAAGCTCAACCATTCTGGCGCGGATCTGGCGGACTTTTGAACCCTTCGCATAGCAGGTCTTCTTAACTTGGTTTGCTGTTTTACGAGTGAATCCAATACAGAACAGTCGAATAAGGTATCCATCCGTGGTCTTCACGGCAGCATTAGCTTCGATCAGTGTCTATAAATTACCCTTATAGCACAAAAATTATAATAAAAATTCAACTTGACTTTAAATAATATAAATTTAATTCCATAATGCAATTATACTCACGTGCCACTTCTTAACGATTGAACATAGCTTATCATGTGTCATTGACATAGCATGGAAATTTGTCAGGACATTCTTTCCCTGGACATCCTCACAAACTAGCTTGAATTTTCTGAAGTCTGCTTCTGAGTTGTTAAGATCTCCAAGAGAAACTTCGAAAACTCGTCCCTTAAGGCCCTCTGACGCTATTTTTGTCCCCTGGGTTCTGTTGATAAGAGTTTTTCCAACTTGGCGGTTAGAAAACATGGAAGGAGCTTTGATGTCGTACCACTCCTTGCGAGAGAAGGGATCGACAGCCTTCTTCTTTCCACCTTTTTTCCCCATTTTATTATTATTCTTTCCAACTGCCATCTTCAGCAGATTGCACCAAGCTAAAAGTTAAAAAATCCATCGTAATTATAAATCTTAATTCTTCAGACAGGATAGGAATGCCGAAAGCGGAACAAAACTCGAAGTATTAACGTTCTACATACTTTAAAAAACCCTACCAACAAACGACAAGCCCCACTTGAAAAAAAAAGATTTGGAAAACATGTTTGTCATAATTTAAACGAAATGCTATGAGGAAAATTAATACAAGATAAAATTTCCATAAAATACGCTCATACATGGAAAATTAGAACAAGGACTCATCAACACTTATGATGAAAAGGAAGGGTCCCAAATTTTAAGGGAAGTTATCACACTTATGCAGTGTGCGTCATACACCTAAAATACGCGCAACAGAGAACTATTACAGTAATAATCAAAAAACCAGCGTGCAACAGCCTGTTGTGGCTATTTTGTCGGACGGTGGTAGACTTCTTTCTCTCTTATTTTAGAGGGTTTTGTTTGCATCTGATATAATTATTTATAATATCTAAATTTATCGAAAGTCTTTGGGAGTGATTGGGATCCTATGTAACTCCAAGTTGTTTTTAGTAAGTATTAATTAACCAGTAGTAAATTATTAACAACTAATTGGTAAACGGAGGCATTTTAAAATTTGTTTGAAGTGGGAATTGATTATCAAATGTAAGAATTAAGATAAACCAGTACATGCTTTAACAAAAGGATTAAACAAATCATTTAATCTGAGCGAATAAATCAACGAGAACTTAATAACTAAATTCCTAGTAGCAGGTTAATATCAACATCGGCATATTTGTTTTTACCTTTATCTCTTTTTTGCAATAGCTTAGTAAGAATTATTTTATGGTTTTTGTATTTAATAGTTGACCCAATATATTTAAGATTTATTGAAATAATATAGTTATAAATACGCTTAGTTTTCAGTGTAAATATGTCCAGTCAGTCAGAGGATGAAGATGGGGTTCACCCTTTGGTATCAAATTTACTCGGGCAAAAGTTTATTCCACGGACAGGCCATGTATTTCGATATGATAGAGATGAAATGATGCGGTTATCTAGAGTACCGCTCAGTGTAAGCCGACCAGATAATCTCTCCGTTGATTTCAATGGGTAAATTTTTATGCTATAGAAGATTTTAACCGTTTCTTACGTTAAGATCATACATTGTGCCTGTTATATATAGTGTCTATTAACTTATAAAGTTCTTGTATACAGATCTTTAAGTATTAAATACTATTTATGGTTATAAATCAAGTGCAAGTTCTGCTTTAAGATTTCCACCCAGTTTTTATAGAATAAATATAACAAATTTATTCTAGGGATGATGGCAAATTTTCTCCATTTAAATGGCTGGAACATCGCTGGGAAGTTGAGGGAATTAAAAACAGAGCACCAGCTAAGAAACTCCAGGATGTTCTAAATGCTGGTGCTATGGACGAAAATGCTGGCTTATCTCCACAAAGAAGGGGTTGGTCAGGAGGCTGTCGCGCACCTCAAGCTTCTGATGACAAAGGGAAAGAAGGTTGGTTTAAGTAGACTTGGTTTTACCTGGGTAATATTGGTGCATCATTTTGTGTACAAGACCTTTTTTCCTAGTTTTGATTAGAATTATTTTAATTGTGCGAACCTTTCAGTTTATAATTAAACGCTGACAAGTCTTAACTACTCTGATAACTAAGCATTCAGAGCATTCAATTGTAGTGTCCATTAATGGAATCAAAGGATATTTAAGATATCAGTTGGATAAACCATATATTGACTTAAATTTATTAAGATATTCGTTTTAGTAATGTTGTATCTGCAGAACACTTTGAGACTAATGTAAGTCAACATTAATTATGAGTTGAGTGATTTTCTTCTTGTTCCTCACAAATATAATTGTGAAGTTACAGCTAATTCTGGTGGCAGTTTCGGTATTGATGGGTGGAGTGTATCAGATGGACGTTCAGATCGTGAGAAGGATCGTTTAGGATCGACAGGAGCGAAAAACTGGAGGAGTGGTGCGAACGGCGGTACCGAAAAATACAACGTTGCCAAAAGCAATGACTTTAAGCTTCCATTTGTTAGTATTTTTCCTACAAATTTTCTGTTGTTTATTTTAGTTTAGTATGTGACTAATATTTTGTCATGTAGTAGGGCTAGCATAATATAGATAATCATAAAGGAGTAGCCACATTTTAAATATATTGTTTTAAGCAAAAAACGTCTGGGACTAATGAACGAAATGGACGATCCAATGCTTGGCGTAGTGGCACTGAAGGAAAGGAAAGAGAACGTTCACATTTATTCTCAAATTCCTCGGGAAAATTCGCTCAATCTAAAAGTTATAGGTGAGATGTCGAAAAGGAATTTTTATGTTATTTTGTTAGGAGAGGATATTCTTATTAGTCTAATGGTTATGGTGCTTGAGTAGAAGGAAATAAAAGTGTCAAAGATGTATAGTTTCACGTTGACAAGTTGCAGAACAGTAATTTCATGTTTGATGTAAGTTTTTATTTTTCTAATGAGACCAAGTATTAGATCCACTACCGTTATATGAATATTACCAGAGATGAACGTAACGAACGCATGCCTGAGTGGGCAGATGGTCCAACTACAATGGATGATATGATAGAACTGCGTGGATTTGAGGAACCTACGAAAAGTAAGATTGTCGTTCCAAGGTTTTAAGTCAAGATAACTCAATTGATCCTATAATATTTTAATTCATATATTAGAAGGTAAAAAGAATGCTAGCAATCGTGAACGGGGAGCTCGTGAACGTGAGAAGGAAGAGAAGGAAAAGAAGATGGAAGCAAAGAGAGATCGCGAAAATGGAAAAGCTCATGCAGAGACACAACAACGTTCTGTGTCTAGGGAAAGTTCTTCTGGTAAGACCGTTTTTTCTTTATCTAAATTGTTATAGTTAACAAACAAATAACTATAATTTACTGCCAACTTAAAGTGTACATTTAAAGAGTGGATATCGCTGAAATATTCGAGAAAATACTTATTTTTTTTTAGATACTATTAGTACTAAAATGTAGGGTAGCTCAGTATTTTAATCTTTCGTTAGATGTTAAATTAAACACCCTCAATCTCTATTACTAAACAAGCTACTTATTGTGTAGGATGTGCAACATCTACGAGTAGTATGCCAACAGCTCTGCCAGAATCAGATGCTGAGCTAGCTGCTATTCTAGGTCTACTGGATATGCAAGATGATATGGGATGCATGTTTGACAAGGTTATTACTTTTTTTTAAAGAGTAATCACTCAATATATCGTTTTGTATAAGTTATTTTAAGCTAATCGTATTAATTAATCTGAATACCAGAATAGAGAAATATTTGATGAACTGCTTTTGGGAGTTTTTTTTTAGAATTCCAAAATATCCTTTTAGCCATCTCCACCAAAAGATAATGTTTCTGCGACTCCAGCAGCCTCAGGGAGCCGCCTGAGCCGTTTTTTCAAAAATTCAAGCCAAGGTATATTGAAATAAAGATTCAGATTTGAATTTAATTCACCATAATGGTTTCATTTCAAGAAAGTACAGCTCCACCAAATCATGCTCAACCACCAGTAGGGTCAGGAATTATCCCACATACTACTTGTCGCAGCTCATCTCAGGAGGATTCGCAAATGTCCAATCATCTTCTTGCTAAAATATTCGCACAGACACCATCATCTGGAGGGCATTCTCCACAGAGCAGCGCAGTTGTATGTTAATGCCTACATTTTAATTTTTGACTTATCCTTATTTCCTCTCTTTCAATGTCAATTTCATCGGTTATAGCCCACAATAGGTGGCGTGCGTGGGATGAGGTTGGAAGATATCGAAAAAGCTATTGGTAATAAAGGGAATGAGGCTCGTCCTGAATCGGTGTGTTTCTATTATCGTTAACTATACTGTTGTTTCATTTAACTTCTGTTAGATATATATAGTTATTGAAGAAACCCAAGCGTTGTTTTTAGACAGCTAAAGGTAACCCACTCCAAGATCCCAGTCAACAAGCTCATCTTCTCAGTAAACTTCATAAATTTGCTAAACAACAGGTGCCCTATTTATTGTCTCTTGCCTTTTTTAAAGTAGCAGAATCACTTAAAGTCAAAATCACCATTTAATCGACGTATTCAAATGGGAAAGTTTAGGAAGAATCCTGTGGTATTCCTCCACAAAGTGGAGCTAGTCCTCCTCCGACGGGACCTGGTGGACTATTTCCATCAGCCGGTGGTTTCATGCCTGGTGTCGGTGTTCCCCCTGTTCTTCCTCCCGGTGCTCCTATTCCACCTGTTGTACTCGCTCGTACGTTACTACTTTAAAAGCTAAATAACTAAGAACTTGTTGTGTAGTAGTCACATATTCATTTGCAGAAAAGATTTATTAAATATGATAGTGTTTTAAATCTGGCTTTTAAATAACACTTTTTAGGCATGGCAGCGGAGAATCCAGCATTGATGCAAGCACATCTTCATGTTCAATTTCAGCAAGCAATGGCAGCCCAAATGGCAAATGGAGGCGTCCCACCCAGTCATATTCGTATGTCCATTGTGTGGAATAAGATATTATTTTAGAAAATATAGTTAGATTCGCATATTTTAGAAGAACAGATGCGTGCAAACCTTATTCGTTTACATCAACAGCAAGCACTGGCAGCAGCTATTCAGTCGCAGAATCAAAATAAGGTAATTCGTCGATCTTTAGTTGTAGCTATGAATGAATAGAGAAAAGTAATGGTTTAGGGACGTCCGCAAACTACACAGATGATTCCTTCTTCTGTACAGAGACAGATGAATAAGACAAGTACTTCACAAAGCGAGGAAAGAAGAGATAAAGATGGTAGCCCAACACATGAGACTGGTAGGTGTTCTGGGTATTAAAAAGAAAAGTATTCTACTCATTGTGGTTTTCTAGATCCTATAGTCGCTGCAGCACGCGGTAATGCTGATTTATTGAAGAAGATACAAATGCAACATCAGTATGCTGCCATAATGAATGCTATGCAGGGTATTTTATTATATTTTACCATATGATTTTAGGTTTTGAACCTGATTTAATGTATTCTTATTTTAGTTATTTATCTTAAGGAGGTCTTCCAATGGCAGCTTGGCGACCACCACCTCCACCTACTAATGGACCTCTTCCTCCGAATCAGCAGGCGCAAGCTATCATAATGCAGATGGCACAAGTACAACAGATTCGTATGAAACAGCAGGCTGCTATGGTAAAATTAATGCAGATGCATGGTCAACACAACCTTCAGGTGTTTAAATATTTCATATGTATATGCATATTTTTAGGCAAATAATTGAAGACAACGTTATCTATCACTGTAGGTAATTGTTTTTCTAAGCGATCATTTTTATTCCAGATGACACCTGGTGTAGATCGTTCTGGTTCCTCATTTGCTTCTGGTTCCGTACCATCAGGTTCTACTGGAATACCATCCGAATTATCGCAAGTTGGGCCAATACAAAGTCCCCTAGAGAAGTTACTTGCTGCGGCTGGTGTGCAACCTGCGCAGTTTACTGGTGGTGTGTCTGACTCCGTTCCTTCTCACTCCAGTCGTATTCCTCCTTCTGCGCGTCCTATAAGTCTCGAGGAACTAGAACGCACACTTACTGAGCAATCCAAGTGAATCCCCTTGCCCCTCTGACTGCACGATCTTTCTTAAAAATGAATAGGGCCATTTGGTTTTCAGTGGTTTTTTTCCACTGAAATTCATGAGGTGCTATACTGTGTTTTTACTCTTGTACCTATTGCCTTTTCATAGTATAGTTGTCTTGTTTGCCTGGTGTTTGTATTTCCGGTGATGACCGGCGCGTCTTTACTGTGTCTATCTGCAACTTTTAGCGTTTTTTTCTAAGTTTTGGACACAGTAGGTCGTGGACGTTGACCGTCAACGGTTTTTCACTTGCAAGTTGTATAGATTGTCTATCTAGATAGATTGTTTTCTATGGCCAAGTTAATTGGCTTGTTTGATCTATGTGAGTGGTGTTTGACAGTCGGAATCACTCGACATTCCTAGATTCCCCTGATATTCCATTTCCTCTAGGGAGGCATTGTTACCTCTTTCTGATGGGAGAATATTGGTTGAGCGTGTAGTGTGGAGCGGGTGTAGTTTGATTGAACCCTCCTCTATTCCCATCAGTATTGATTTATTGACTGGGATGATCGCGCTGCGCAACTCGCGCGTGATTCAGTTCCGCGTCTTCAATTAGGGCGCGATTCCTTCAATAGATTTTTGCACTTATTTTCACTCCCCATACACTTATTTTATCCAACTAGTTCGGTTTTATTGAACGCTTTGTGACTTGAGCTAATTTTATATCTTTCTTTGCGAATAATCATTTCCCTAACATGTTATTTCTCATTTTCACTGATCAATAAATTTATGTTCTGCCATCATATTCAGCGCACAGCAAGGTAAACGTGCTATTAAAATAATGTTAATAAAAGAAGTATAATTGAATAGGAATACTACAAATATGTTTTATTCTATTCTACAACTGGAGCTAAATGTGGGAACTTTATATTATTTTCGTAGGGTGTGGTTGAATATTGTCAAATAAAAATGCCATTATAGTGAGAGAGCTATTACGAATAGATTGAACGAATCCTATAAATTTTTTTCTTTGGGAAATAGTTTTGTAATATAAATTACCTGAATAAAAGTAAGTGCCAAGTACCAATGCTGTGTTGCTAGAAACATTGGCAGGAATATATAGGTATTCAAGATTTTTTGCATGTTTTGGAATTTATCGATTATATAATGTTCGGAAATTTGTGATGCTATTAAATTACATTTGTTTAATATTTAACAGAATAAATAAAATATTGGTTAAAACAAGTATGCTAATGGAAGTTTTCATATGGGTAGCTAGTATTGCTGCTGATACCCAGACTGAGAGGGAAAGGGGGCAGCAGTCAATCAGTCCTTATCAGTGTAGTTTCTCGTAGTATTGATTCATTAATCAGTCTAACCAATTCCCTCGGAGACTCTGTTTAACTTTTCTAGCTATATTTACTTATTTATTTAGAGCATACTCTTTAAAATCATTCTTACTTTTTTTAATGGGTGTGTGATAGATGCCACACTTTTTTCTCCAATAATTTATGACTGACAGCTCTATTAAATAGTTATCACATCAGATGTTCAGGCAATGTATTATCTGAATTGTAATTCCCAACGGTAGTTTCAAATAGTAAGTGATAGTGATATAAGTACTAATTATTGCCGTTTTTTTCAGGATGTTTCGTCTTCTTTTTCTTTGTGTATATACATATGCTTGCACTCTTTGTCCTCTGAGAGTTCCACCTCGACCTCGTCCTCTTGACCAATTCAAGCTTCCACCAATACCTGATTTCAATTTTGATGAAATGCCAAAATTTTGTAAGTATATAGCTGCTATGATGTTCAACCCTTAATTTGAAAAGCAGCGGTAAAATTATATTTCCATTAACAAATATATTGCGAGTGAGAGACGCGTAATGAGCGACATGAAACCATTCTATAGGCAACATATCACGGAGCATGAAAGTGGAGGAGCAATGTCGTGCGGGTTTTGAGAATATTTTTTGTGCTACAGATTCTATGCTAGGTAAGAAGCTCAAAAAATCATAAGGGAGGGGGTTATATATTAGAGTATTAGAAGGTAAAAAGTTTTAACAGACTCTCTATCTTGTGCCGGATCAGAAAATCCTTCACGGTGTTCAGAATGCGCCCATAATTGGGTAGGCAGTAAATGGACAATCACATGTAAGTTTTCTAGTTTTTAAGCACGCTTAATAGAGTGATTTTTCTACTATTATATTCTTCTATGATATTCTACTGAATTTCGGATGCTTAGATATATAGTGCGTATCATAATTATGGCGCAGGGTGGGACTCCTTAGGAAAGCCAGCAGCTGGAGTAAGTGATGGAAACTACTATTGGCTTGGTGAATATGATAGTTGCACGGAGTTGAGAAGGTACATGCATCTTAGTTATTGGTTGATAATTCTTATTTTATTGCAATTATGTTTTGCTTACTGATTTATTCAGAGAGAAGAAGTTTAATGGACAGTATTGTCGAATGGAGCTGGAAGTTCCTGATGCACAGGTTATTTGAAAGTATGGGATGATAAAACTGTACAGTAATAGAATAGAATGATGAAGGTTTTTAGGTGGAAGAGGGTTGTCCACAAACTGATCCTCTCGCTATTATATTGGGAGGATGCTTTCCTGCGTCATGTACTGCCAATCAACTTAATCAATTAGCACAATGTATATTTTATTAATATCTGTTTTTATTAGAAGATTCATTTAAGAATATTTTATGAAATTCAAATATATATATTCTAGCGTATTCTCCATATAAACTTAAAGTAGACTGTGAGTTTGATGTTTCGTTCTCAAGTGCTGCTTATATAATGCTGTAAGTGTTCTGTCAGTAATACTTCGTATAATAAGAGGCCAAATTAATCCTTTTGCACTCTACTGTTCTCAAAATTTTTAGAACGTTAATGATTGTATGGGTTCTTTTCCAAATATTCGCTACCTTTTATAATACGGACTCTTCGTGGTGGCTTTGCTTCAATGTGAAAATAAACGCCAGCCGAGCACTCTCAACTAAACGGTAACAAGGAATTTTCAAATGATTTCTTTGTCTATCTAGTGTTCAAATTTTTCTTCTGAAATTTAATTAGCTATATTTTTTCTATTTTGTAATCTAGTGAGCCAAAGGATCTCCATATGCTACATGGGCTTGAGTTTGTTATATTCGTCTGGCTGACTACTGGCAATGTGTACAACTACATGCAGCCCTACATAGGTACTTTTTTTTAAACAAAATGCACTGTTTTCGTTGTTTTGCAACCACATATTTCTTAGAAAACGTGGCATTCTCATATGACGGAGTATCCTCGTTGGCCCTACATCCAGTAAATAATTTTTCCTATCTGGTGGATGGACTCTTAGCACTTTCTTCTCTGTACACTACTTACCTAATGTATGGGGAACTCAAAACTCCTAGGGATATGCTCCACGTTATTCGTATTCGATTTGTACGGTAAAAGGTTTACTTTCTGTTATTCTATTACTATTCTTCCTTTCAATTCTACTGTAAATCGCTCTCTATTTCGATTTTCTATCATGTTTCATCATTATATATAATATACTTATTCTTTTACTTAGGTTTTGGCCTTCATATGTTTTCTGTGTCTTATTCATGTGGATCATGTTCGTAGGAATATCCTCGGGTCCCATGTGGATCCATTCAGATACAGTAGCTCGTTGTTCTTCTAGTTGGTGGAAGAATCTATTGTTTATCAATAACTTCTTTGGTGTAAATGATACTGTCAGTTTCATTTTATGTAGCAAACGCTTATCTTGTTCTTCATCATTTACCCTTCTTTTCAGTGCGTTGATTTTGGCTATGTCATATCACTGGAGGCTCAGTTCTTCATAATACTTATAGTACTTATCTACTATGCCCGGTCACATTTATTTTGCACTAAGGTCTCAAAATCAGTAATTTTGTGAATTTATATATTACTAAGAGTATTAGGAAATTATAAAGACCATGTATAGGTTGTGGCGTGTTCCCTTCTTTTGTTTTCTGTCGCGCTTACATTTTACCGCACATATTCTGCCGGACTACCTCCCGCTCCTCTACTTACTGCAGAACCCATTCCGTAGGTTTTTACATATGGTATTTTGCTTTATCATTTACCACTATTTCGTTTTATTTTAGGCTGGGTATTACTATAGCTATGCTGGAGTCTGTAATAATTTCTCCTTTTACTCGTTTGTCGCCATATATGGCTGGATTTTTATTTGGTATAAGAATATGGAATGAAGATGAAGCGAAGAAAAATGACGTGTACAGTAAGGTAATAATGAATACAAAAGACGTAGAAATAAGGTTCAATGAGAAAAAGTGAACTTATTTATGTATTTCTCAGATGATGTCATTCTTCACTTTCCTGCTAACTATACTCTCTGCAACCTTTGTGCTGTTTTCTCTTTTGCCATTCGCTACGTCTTCTGCTGGTCATCCACTGTTTCTTGCCTTCTATTCGGCTTTTCACAGGCCTCTTTGGTCGTTTTCGCTTCTCTCATTTCTTTACATGTGCCATCGTGGATCGTTTGGTAAGTAGAAAAAACTGTGTGGAGGTGATATATAGTGGATAAGAAATGTTTTACTTTCAAAACTCAACCCTGTAGTATTGGCAAGTATAACAGAAAATTTTAAACGGGTTAAAAAATTGTATAAAAAGAACAGTTTGAAATGATGCTTTATGTTTTAGCTTGGATAAATGCATTTCTAACATGGCGAATCTTTTCTCCACTGTCTAAGTTATCATGGATAGCCTTGATTGTAGCAGAACCCATCATCCTCTACTTTTTTACTGCTTTGAATAGACCATCCTATGCCACAAATTGGAGTACGGTGAGAAAATTAGATTTTATAAAACATTCTTTTCGCATATTTTGGATAATAAGAGAAAGTAATGAAACATTTGGGACTAATATCCTTCTACTACGCTTTTATATTCTACCACTTTCCCTTGCTTTCCTAATTCTCTGGCTCATCTAATACATAATACATGATGTGATTCAACAAGGCGTGATCGGCGCCTCTCCATCTCAGTCTCAAAGCGGCGCTCCTTAATATTTCATGATAAACCCCGCCCACGATTATTGACTACCGTATGCCACTTTATCCGAGTTAAAGAATATTCTATTTATACGAAATAATGCACTCTTATTGTTCTTTTAGAACATTAAATACTCACTAGACATCTTGTTCACTACTAACCAGACTGCTATGGACAATTTATGGTGCACCTCATTCCCTTCTCCACTTCCCTTTTCTTTTCCTTTACTTCCCTTCCTCTTGTACCCCATTATTCACCATTCGCCTCATCAACTCCATAGAGAAAAAGTGGACCAGACTCAGTCAAAAGACATGCAAAAACGTACACCTGACAGGTGCGAAACCGGTTTGCGACCAGGGAACTATCCTGGAATTATAGCACACTACTTTTAAACTTTCACACATCTATTTGTAGAATTACGTTTCACCTTATATGAATTGTTACACTGTCTTATGTTTCCCTTTGTTATCAAAGTCACTGTCTGGATTCGATAGTATTTTAATATCATTATGTTTAATTTTTAATGCTGGCTAAATTATGGATGACTTTTTTTAGATTTACGCATCGGTATCTGCAGCGACGATGTCCTATCTGGTGGCATTGACAATTGATATCTTTCTAGCGAGACCAATACGATTGTTGCTTAACAGAGAATATGTACATGGATATAGACAACCTGACAACTGACTTACTCTATTTAACTACCCATGAATAGTTTTAGTTCTCCATTAATTTTTTTAATATATTAATGTGAGAAACAAAATGTTTATGTTTAATTTATCTAACATTTTATTATTATTTTTCTGTGTCAGTTTTAGGGTTTTTCCTAAAATTCCTATAATGAAACAATGGTTCACAGTTTTTCTCTTATTTTCTCACAACTTGAAAATTCCCACCAGCTTTTTAATTGGATAGCAAATTATTCACGGTGCATAAAGTTGCGAAACGATAATTGGTAAGATCATACAGTTTTGCCGAGAAAAGAGGCTTCAAGAAAAGGAGAATAAATAGAAATGAAAGTAAAGAGCATGGAGTTTGTGGGTAACTGTTGGGAAATGGCAACTTTCTTCATATACAATGTGTATCCAAGAGCACAAACTAACACAATTTTTCACTATAGGGACGAATAACAAGTTTAAAAATATGGATATTTGGAGGGAAAGGTTATACCTCCTTCTACAGTATCACAGCAAAAACTCCGATTATATTTCATATGCCGAAAATGGGCGAATAGAAAAAACCACAAATTATGGTCTCGACAGTTCTTTTTTCTCGTCTATACTGTATCTTTGTGGAGTCACATTATTTTGAATAATGACGCAATAACTGCAGATCAATCAAAACTATGGGAATTGTTTTAATTTGATTTAGTTACAGTGAGTAATTCAATTATCATTTATATTTCAATGTACATTCTGACAAGATGAAACGATTTAAAACGGCGAGACTTGGTCCACAATCAAATAAATCACTCAATTAGTACAATAAATTAATTGAAATGTACCGATACTAAGTGAACATTTCAAGACTCAACATAGTCCCACATTGGTTGAAAAGCTACTATATTGCTTAGGGAACTACACTTATTCTGGATAAAACCACCACTTAGAGAGATTTTACATCTGGACTGGCACACTATGTTAGCTATGAATCTCACAGAGAATTACTAATTAATAACGATGATACGCTTGAGATATACATAAGAAATATCTGACTTTTGCGAATCGCTAGAGAATATTCATTGTTAACATAGTTCGTGATTCCAAATTTAAAATGTTTCTATGTGACGGTTTTATCCAAGGTAATTAGAATCCCATAGGCAATGGAACAGCCTTTTAATCAACAAATTGTGAGACAATTGTTTCTCCGATATTTGTTAATATGAAATTATTAAAGCTATGCCAAGCCTTGAAACGCTCACTTAGTATCCTGTATAGCCTGAATGAGGTAGGCCATAGGGTGGATAGTACGCTTGCATTTGATCATAAATAAATGGTTTCACTTCAGAACTATCACTAGGATATTTAATGGGCTCATATGTAGATAATGGAGTAGGGAGAGAGGACGGCAGTAGGGGATTCTGTGGTGGTAGACCTGCCGGCGGAAGACTGCTTGGACCTAGTCCTGCAGGTGGAAGACCTGGTGGAGGCAAAGAAGGTGTAGCCCATTCATTTGATGGTCCCTCTTCACCAGGAGTAGAGGCTGCTCGATCTTCTGATTCTCCTTCTTCATCAGAAGTTCGCTCAACTCCACCTTTAGATTTCTTCTGTTTAGATCTCCGATTTTGGAACCATATTTTTACCTGAAAAATGAATGTGCATACATAACGTTGAGGTATATAAAAATAAGCACTCAGAACCCCGATCCCACGGAAGTCCGTCAGCGGACAAGCGTGTCCTACACCATCCTTTGTTATTCGTATGGATAATTGCTGTGGATGCCTGCGCATGGAGGTCGAACTAGTACGGTAGCAAACAAAGCAGATGAGACAGGTGCGCTCGGCTCTCCGAAGAACGCGTGCCGGTAAGATAGCGTGGATAGCCAATAGGGCATAGAGATAAAGAGGAATATTAGCAAGATTGATAAAGATAAGGGAATACGGTAAAAAAAGATAGAAATTACTCTGATGCAATGAGGACGAAACAATGCTAGCATAAAAATTAAAAGGCGATTGCATTGAAATGCTTATTTGCGGGTTTCTGGGAAATAGCACTATCATTGAATAATTCATAATAGTCCCTTTATATTTAACTAGTGTTGTGTATTAAATGCTTGAAAAAAAACCATATTTTTACTAAATTAATTTATAAAACAACTATGGAGCAACATTAAATGAACTAAGATAAAACCACGAGCTCATTGAGAGGCGGGAGGTTGTAAACCCCATCACAAGGACACTTCACCTCGTAAAAGGGCATTACAGGGGCATTACGACCTCTCAAGGAGGCTGGAGAGTTGCCAATGGCATAGAATCAGTAAACGGTAAAAGTTTTAAAGCAAAATAACATAGTTCTCATGACTGGAAAAATCGTTAATGAACTAGAAGGAAACTGCCGGTTAAGAATACGGTATATGAACAAATTGGGCGGTTGTGTTAATAATAGGATCGAAATTGATTCATACGGAGCGCCTTAGAAGACTAGAAAATAAGGGAGCAGGCTTTAGAAGACAGTAAATTGCGGAGAAAAAAAAGCTGAAGTGAAAAAGGATATAAAACTAGTGGAAAGGTGGACAACTAAATAACAGTCATGCAAACACATAAAGTTAATAGAAATACGGAGTGATGAGTGACCTCGCAACTTCCTGGTGACAGAATGACAAGATGCGCCATCAGATAACATGCACATGTTGACTTAGGCTGATTGATAGCCAAGATAAAGATCTACCACCTGGAGAGAAGGAGATTTAAAGAAAAAAAGTAAAATAAAGCGAAAATATTCATAGGAAAAAAGATTGATGTTGTAGTTAGAGTGAAAAGACCAATTAAATAATCTATTATCGCGTTATTAAAGTAACAATAATGAAAATCACATAAACGATAGTTTACATGGAAAAAATACTACCACTAGGTCAATCCAAATCCACAAAGACAGGTCGAAATAGGAGACATATGGGAGCCCCGCGGAGAGTTAAGATGCGCGCACGTGTTCTTATTCAAGAAAAGTCATGTTTGCCACAGACAAGAACTAGATACAGTAATCCAAAACAGATTGCAGTTAATTTACACCAAAAATCGATCGAACGACGAATGTTCACAAAAAGATGATAGAAACCGTAAAATAAAGGATAAATAAATACCAACCTGTGTTTGAGTGAGACTTAACTCAGCAGCTAAGGCAGCTCGGTCAGGTAAGGCTAGATATTGAGTCTTCGCGAATCTATACCAAAAACTTTTTTTTTTAATTATTAAAACACCACAATGATAGTAATCATAGTTTCAGAAAACAAATCAGCGAAAAGGGAAATAGCATCCGAATAAAATACCAAGGAAGCACACCTTTTTTGAAGCATTTGAAGTTGTTGGCTAGAGTAGATGGTACGTGGTTTCCTAACCTTCTTTCCCTTTCCGTTGATTTTCACTTCTCCACCCTCTATTATTTTGGTAGTCATTTGATCTGAAATCATCTAAACATAATCACCGGAAATTATACACACGAACATTATTATATAAAGAGAATATTATTGCAAAATAAGAATTAAAAACGAGAAAATTAACCTTCCGGAGAACTTGCAGCTGGTTGTGGGTACATGAAATGGCTCGGCTGCTGAGAATACATAGAGGAGGCAGTAGAGGTAGGGAAGTTGTAAAAATAAGGGGAAACTTGAGGTCTTGATGCAAAGTCTTGAGGAGGATAACAATAGCTACCGTAATCCACAAACGGCTTCTGATCCATATCCATCGGAGCGTATGACTGCGTCTTCAAGGGCCCAACTGAAATGAGGCGCGCCCTCGAGAGGGGGCGTGGCTTTTCTGCGATTGGCCCGAGGGCAAAGCCACGCCCCTCCGATCAATACACAGACGGTAGGTCAAACTGATAAGCAATGATAGATCAAAAAAAAGTACTCCAAGATGGAGTAACATAGTTAGGGTATTACCCGGGTATCAAGAATTTAGAGGCAGCGGGGGTATTGCAGCTAATTGTAGGTGTCGCGACCAATCTTCTCCCTCATCATTCTGCGGACGGAACAGTATGGACAGTATTGAATAGACATAGATAAAATTAATTATTATTTAGTATCATAACGATAGTAATTTGAAGAAATCCCTCTTAAAGCAACTCATGGGATTCATGTTTTAGTGCCAAATAGTGGCAAGTGCAGTTTTTTGTAAATAAAATGTAGAATTTAGAACAAATGTAAGAAGAAGAAGAGGTAAGCACAAGGTAAAGAGTTGAATACCTCACTCCAAGCAGAAAGCCATAGAACTGAAATCCACAGATTGCCGACTAAATTGCCACAAAATGACACATAATTTGCGAATAGTTGTTAGTAATTGGGCTCTGGCTGTAATGCCCTTCACTTCAGCGCTGTCATTTCTAAAGAAAACAGACTCATGTTTCCTGTATCTTGATTAGGAAAGAATTAATAATATTTCCTCTATTTCTAGCACATTTTTAGTTTAATTTAATGACTTGGTAACTATTTAATCTTGAGAATTGGAAAGTGCTGCTGACAATATCTCACTCTTAACCAACTTCTACTTACAAGCTTATTTTGTCTCTATTTTCTGCAGTATTACTATTCCCACCAAACTTTTTTCTATCCAGATCATTTCCGGCTGTTTTGCCCGCTATTCGGCTTCTGGCGGCCCGTTGTAGGCCCTCACATTCCTCTGCTCGAAATTGCCACCCGCAATGCAATTGACAAAATTACCGTATTATTAGCAGGTGATTGGCCGTAATTTGGTGGGGCTCGATAATTTGCCCATTTTCTATCGCCTTCAGTCGTTTTCAGTCTGGATAGAGCGAGCTCTGCTCTGCTTTCTCTCGAGAAATTTTATTACCTTTCTTGTAGTACCTCTTTCTCCTTGTATCCTACTTTTCTTCATCACTACCCACCTCCCGCTGTTATCCATTGTTTACACCTCTTAATTATTCGATCAGAGGTCTCAACCTCCTAAACCCTCTCAAGTGGCCATCGACATAGTCCAAAATATGAAGAAACTGTATAAACTAATATTGATACCCTAAATACAGTCGACTGGTATGCCTTTTCATCTCTTCGAAAAAACTTTTAAATGTTTTAAGCGTCACTGTTTTTGAATTTGCCCTAATTATTAGATCATCTATTTTGGTGTGTTATTTTGTGTCTCCCAATAGCCCTCTCTTGTGTCCCTCTTCGTTCCCTTAGGTATTTGGTTGCCGAAAAGCATTACTGCATGCCCATTAATTTATGTGAAACTGAGTTTTTCTAAATTTCCAATATTATTTGGATAAGAGACTAGGAAACAAATGGGAAGGTAGCGAATAAGTGTTACATATTGCTACGACGTTAGTAATCTTGTCTTTTCGTGAAATTCATTGATTTTATGTAAACTAATTTCTGATAGTCATTTTTTTTGCCGAGCGTTTATCTACCATATCGTTAACTTACGCATCAATTGCTCATTTTATTGGTGCCTACATGAAAACATTACCTTTCTATTAAATGTCACTTCTTTCTGCTCATCAATCAGATACTATACGGTTTCACTCAACTTTAACCCCATCCTACATATATCCAATCGATAATCGCTCTTACCCCACCGTAATCCCTTAAAGCCCATCCATTCAACCTCCTCGTTTGACTCTTCGACTGGTCCTTGTTTTGACTTCCGAGTGTTTTTCCCGTCAGACCTGTTTCCAAGCATACGGTAACGTAGCCCGACCATGTGGTTGTATCTTGGGGGTGCGAACCTTCCAAGCTCTTTTCTCCCTGAGGAATACTGTACCCCGAGAGATTGCTTCGAGAACACCGCACAATCCCCCCCGCAGGGGGCTTACGCGAAAAATCACAGCAGGAGAGCGTTCTGGAAGGGAACCGCAGCTGGGGAATTTGTCCAACTTGTACTTTTTTCTGCTAATCTCTATATACATGTGGAATGTATAAATGAGTGCACCACTTGCTGTAGCTAAATTAAAAGTATTAACCATTAATTTTTTCCTCTAATGAATTCTGCTTATAGTATTTCCATTCATCACTTTTCCGCAAATATATTTATAAATTTCAGCATCTTCATCCTTGTCGCACAACTTTTAATCGAGTTACTCTACCGTATCCAACTGCATTTATTTTCACGACTATTGATCTGGCTATCAGTGTGCCGCGCTATGTTGAGTATGCAATTATTTGAGCTCTCCAATTACTGCTTCGCCTACCATAGTCCTCTTTTCTACTCGGACGCGTAAAAACAAACTTCATCTTAACCACTCGCGGGTTACTGTAGTTGCATGGCCGTAGAAGACAAAAGCGTTTTTCATGGGTCGCCGGCCTACCAGGCACGCTCTATACAATACATTCTTCCTGTCTTTTATTCTCGCGATCGATGTCTGCGCCTTCCAGTTCATATACTACCTCGCATTTGAAGAGACCAGGTGGCTGTAAAACCTATGAAGTCGGTCACTTCTCATCTGGACAGCTAATATTTCTTCATAACGTTTTTAAAGCTTAAAGTGTGAAAATGTTATAAATATGGAGGAACTCCCTAAGCAAAATTTATAAGAGTACAACATGTAATATAGGAGGTGCTCCAGAACTAGCAGAAGGTGTATAATATTTTAGGCTTGAAATTGTGTCAAAACTTAGAAAACCGCCTATTGAGCAATTTACATCAGTAGTCTATTTGCGTTTCATTTCATTCCGTTTGACTGCATACCATATCGGATACTCAGTAGGCTGCGAGTTGCGTCGACGGGCGACAGATAATTACAGGCGAGGACAGCGGCGAGAGAAAGCGGAAATTCGAAGGCTCGCAGGTGAATATACCATATGGTAGGGGCGGGGGTCTCAGGGGGAAAAAGGTTAGTGAGCAGAGAAGGGATATTAAAATAAGTAACCCTGAAAAAAAGATAGTAATTAATCCGTATAGAATTAGCAAAAATTCTTTTCACAAAATAACTGTTGATTTAAGCATTGATCTGTAAGAGTAGTGTGCATATTCTCTTCAGAAATTTTTTAAAGCTTCTTTATTTTATATAAATTAACTAAGAATAGTGTACCTTTGCCCACAATTCCATTTACCCCTCACTCTCCGGACGACGGCAATTACAAGTCAGACTTCCTATCGAGCTCAATTGCAGGCGAAGGTCTAGGCGACCCGCGTTCATGCAGATGGGGGAAAGCAAGATTTTGAATCGACTTTCATAGTCGAGCTATTTCTGAATATCCACTCTATTTAAAAAACTCTAGATAAAAGAGGGTTTTAAAGGAATTCATATTGAAAAAGGGTAATAAATATGAAGTTGAAGAAAATAAGTTGATTACTAAGCTACTATTCATAATCCAGTCTTTTCGCTTTTTCGTCATTTTTTTCTCTCCTTCTTCCTTCTTATCTTTTCTTGTTTACATCCTTTCTACTCCTTGGCCTATTTTTCTCTTTATATTTACTTATATTTTTCCTACAGTCAGCAAACTCTGGTATCTAATTAACTTGATCACCGGCTGTCGCTTTCGTTCTCTTTAATTACTGGCCACTCGCAGATCATTATCTGTTTCCGCCAGCTATGAGTACGGCTTGTCTATTTCATTGGGACTATTAGTGGAATAAAATATTGTATTTTTCTATATCAATCAATCAAATGTTATCTACTTCGTTCTAGGTATAGTTTGCCATAATTTAACTAGCTAAATATAAATAACACTACTTAAAAAAACAATACGATGAAAATCAAACCAATATAATGATGGCTATTAATTTTAATAAAACATATTTTTCTAATAACTTATTAAATTTAACCAATGAGGTAGCATTTAGCTTCAAGAAGAATAGTTAAGGATACCTTTTTGTTTTTTCTCCTATACTGACTATATTTATGTGAAACTTTATCTGATTTACTCTTCCTTTTGTTTCTTTATGTCTATGCTGAAGTTTCCGAACTGTCGTAACCTTTTGGCGCTACGGTGATTGTCCACTTTCCTTTCCTTTTTGGTCGGTCAACGTACTCATAAATTACCTACCTACGCGGTTTCTTTCATGTCCTTCAGTACTAAATACGACTACTGCTTGAAATAAAGGAAATAAAAGTTTTTTCATCGACACCAAATTTATTTCTCTTTACTGTAAAATAACCAACCGCTCTAGAAATAAATTATAAATAATTTACAAGGCTTACCATTTTCGACAAAATTCTTAAAAAGAAGACAATTAAATATACTGTAGCTCTTCTATTCGCGGGAAAACCGCAGTATTTGCATACACTGACAAGGTCGTGCGCGTTATTGCCAGATTAGTGACTAGTCAAGGTTACGGTAGTTGTGACAATCCACAAACAGTTGAATGATGCTCAATACGAGGTTTATTTCATTCGAACATTAAATCCAACTGTTTAAGTGACAAATAATAGATTATAGAAATGAACGTGAAATCTGAAGCTAACGAGCTTGCGAAACCATAGAAACAATATCAGCAGAAGAAAAATACAGTGCTCTTAGAGTAGCACTATGTAGTGCTCTCGTAATTCATTTAGCTTTATTCCCTCTGACGATCGAGAGCAACGCCTCTCTGTAGGCACCTTTGCATTCCTCCTTGATCACCTGTAATGTGTGTTTAATTTCAATACTTTTTCCACTACTGTCAATATAGAAACGGTTGAAATATTATGAGTAGCCTATGCCTCCTTACTATTACTTATAAAATATCATGAACTTGTTTTTCACCTAAACTTGAAGCTATACCTGTTGCAGAGACTTTTTATACATAATTTCGTATTCCTGTTTAATATCTTCCAGATCAATCTCTGAGCGGGAGACGAGCACTCGGATCAAGTCGCGGTCGCGCGTTCCAAGACCCTACAATTGATTTTAGCTTGGTTTGTATGTATATAAAAAGATAATATTTATAAATAATTAATAATTAATATTTCGTGGTGTCATCAACGGAATATACAGTCTTGGACAAAAATTAGCAAGCGTTGTCAATTCCGTATTTCTAGAAGTGGTTGTCCAAATGACTCTAGATTTTTACCTAACATTTTGTGTCTTTTAATTTAGATATTTTCAATGTTCTCATGCAGTAGGTATGTATTTTTCTCCGTTTTACTGTCGCTTTTCTCTCCACCATTGTCTTTCTCTTATCTACTAGTCCATCTGAGTTGCGCAATTCGTTCACCTGCACCCTTTCAAACTAGCATAGATGCTTTTAAAAATATATAATATAATACCGTAGTCACTATTATAGATTTATTTTGTATTGAAAACTGAATTACACTGATGAATATTTTATCTAACTTTCATTAAAGCTTTAAAACGCTATAGCTACAGTATCTTAAATAGTCCGCTAAAATCACTTTAAGCAATCGAGTGTAAATAGCAATAAATACTTGACTTGTTTTAGCACTTAATTCAGAAGCAGATTTAGAGTGCTGAGATAATAATTAGAAGCAATATATTATTTTTTAGACTAATATAAGGGAAAATATAATTAATACTACTTGAAATATTTGCTTGAAATATCATTTCTGGTGAATTTTCATAGGCATTTAGTCATTTTAAATTGTAGCTGCTAGTCTAGACTGTAAGAATAATTTTTACCGTAACAATATATGGGAATTGTATATATATATATATATATAACCTTAAAAGAAAAGCAGTTAGAGAGTAATACTCAGCTATGTTATTGGATATAATGGGGAAACCTTATAGATGTGTCTTTTCTTTAAAAAACACAAAAAATTAGCACTCGCTGTAGGACAAGATCTGATAATGTCTAATTTATGATGATGTCGCCATGATTGACGCTTCAATGGCAATCTGCTTAAAACAGCCAGTGTGAAAAAGACTGCAGGAATAGGTATTGAAGGGTAGACATCTGCCTCTGCTGACCCAAGAGATTTCATATGCTCTGGTACAATATCACACTATGAGAGAAAACATCTATTGAGAGAGTATGCGAGAGATAAAGTGTTGAGTGGGGATCTCTATCGTAGAACTAAATCTAGTGCTGGGCCTGTGGGGAAAAGATATGTCTTTGATGTCTTTATCAGCCGAGAATTTGAAAGTTTCCGCGCGTTACCAGCAATAATTATCTGAATTCCATCGATATGTTACCACATAATGCTTAATCATAGGTATTAGACAATTTCACTGTTTTGGCTATTCTCGTTACTAGCTTTAATTGCTCCTTTTCTGGCAGTCCAATCGGTCAAGAATGTCTATGTAATTGTGCTTTAAAACAGTGCGCACCTGTCTACAGTCACACACAATAAACACCGGAAATAATGCAAATATTCGACCATCGAATATCTGAAAAAGCGTAACTCGTCTCAAGAAGAAACGTGACTTAATAGAAAAGAAGAAGTATCGGGTTTGTAGCGATAGCAGGGACATCAGACTGGTATGGTGAAGAGATACTTGGCAGTGTTTTGTGTGAATCAGATGTCGATGGAATCGCTACTCACACATGTTTATGTTAGTTTCTCATGTTTTTACATATATGGGAGCGGGCACAAGGTCGTCTGTTCGTTCCTGGTCGGTGTCATATTTTCTACTTTTTTTCATCGCGTGAGACTCTATAATTACGAGGAGGCGCCAGGAAACGCCTGTTGAATAGACAGATGGGGATCTAACAAATAATGAAGAAAAATAGAGATAAAAAGAAAACGCTGAGCTTAGAAAAGAAAATGTGGAGAGGGACAAAGATAAGTGAGAAACAATAAATTACTGAATAATTATTATAGTGGTACTTAAGTAATAATTACAGATTATACCTTTGTTGCGCTATGAATTTGCTGAGCGAAGAATTTCGGTTTTCCTTGTGCAACAGAAACCAGAGCCTGAAATGTTAATCAATTAAAAGTATAATTTAATTAACAGACACTCGAGAGAGAAATCAGAAGAAAGAATGATTGAATGAAATTAAGTAAAGTAGTTTATAAATAGGATAGCAGAAATAATAGGAAATGAAAAGTAGAATAGCACAGAGAAGTAATAATAATAACCAGTAAAAGGTTTTTCGTATCACCGCTGAATTCTTTTTCAATCATTTTCTCGATGGGAATTTCCGATATTCTATCAAATTCGAAAAACACACGGATCAAATGATTACGATTAGTTGTAGCCAAAATCTTGTACTGAAACATTCAGTAATAATAATTCTTTTCTATCTAGGTCATCGTTTATCAGATATCTAACACTCATTTTTAAGGTTACTTTTTTTGTTGTATACTTTATAATTTATTGTTGTTTCTTCCACAAACCGCTTCAAACTTGTCTATCCCACTCTTTTTGTCAGCAATTCTCAGAAGATTTTGAGCGTCCTGCAATATTTTTTAAAGCAAACATTTTTTCACATGTATTTAAATGCTCAATTCCGAGCAGAGTGGAAAAACAAAAGGTTACTTGTGCAGCCTTATGATTATCGACATAATTTGATTCTTCACGGAAACCTTGAGCAAGGATTAAAAGCAGTCTTCTAAAATCCCCAGAAGTATCAGCTGTGATAGAATCCTCTAGTGTTTTGTTGTAGGTGCTGTAGTACACGTTTCTGAACAAAACTAGTTGAATACTTAAAGATAGACAAACTCTCATGCACTGTTCGTGAAAACAAGAATGTACAAAAATGGAGCAAAGCTTATAGAAAAGTAACCGGATAGCATGAATTTCTTCGTTAGTCCTTGATGCAAGAATTTCGATAAGAATACGTTCATTTGTGCCCAAACCCTGCAATTCTACCACTCTCAATTCTCTCAATTCTACTTTTTTCTACTATCTATTCCGCTTTTTTAAACTTTTCCCTTTCCTAGCCTCTGCCACTCTTTTTTAATGGTTTATATCTTCACACCTTGACTGCTCTATATAATTCCAAAACATCCTCTTTCGTGGGAGTTTGCATGAGGCTAACTGTAACATTTAAGTAGTAGAGGTAATTATATATAAATAATATGTAATCCTTACCTATTACATCTTCTAGTTCGCCGCTGAGTTCTCTTTTTAATTCATTTTCTAAATCTTTTCCATAGCGTGTCTTATACGGGGTTCGAATCTAGTAAAAATAGCATAGAAACGACTGTTATTTATGATTATATAGTTCGCAGTTGGATGCAACATTCGATTTATTGTCTATTTGAATACTTCTCATTAAAGGCTCACCATTTGTCTTTGTGCATTGTTAATAAGAATTAGGATTTCGATGACTTTCTGCTTATTACAACCCGCTCCCCGCATCGCCCGTTCGAGGGATTCAGCAGCAGCAAATTCGTCGAACGATGCAGACGGATGGATGGAAGCTCCAGACATCTGAATGAAAAGTGAATAAACGAATTGTAAAGAGCAAAATTAAATATGAAATAAAATAAGATGGATAGACTGGAAAAACAGTAAATATGAGAATAAAATTCATAAATAATGATAATTTTGTTGGAGAGAAATAACTATGGATGAATAATGATTCACACACTACTGCTAATAAAACTGGTTAATTCTATAGCAAAACGGGAAAATACAAATATATAAAAGATGTGAAAAGAGACTATTGGTATATGGAATGTAGGGTTAGGCATATGGTGGTAGTGTTGATGGAATGGGAAGAATAAGGTGAGGCACTCGACACTTTAATGACAGGTTATGTGATATACATGCAACAGAAAAAAATTAACGAACAGGTGATGCTCATTTGATAGTTATAGCATTTGCTCCATTGATGACATCATGAACTATGGTAGCTGTTACGATGTTCGAAAAGGATATCGTACGTTACCGTCTTCTTAAAGGAAAAAAAATAAAGAAATAAGCAATGAGATGATTGGGATAAAACTTCAGAATTGGTCATCGCCTTTATTACCACAAAGGTATTGTTCATCACCTATCCATGAGTCAGTAAACAGAAAGAATAAGACTACCAATGGAAGTATAACAATCACCCAAAGAATTCAATCCAACATCGTTGACGAAATGAGAATAAAATAGGTGTACCTGGCAATCGGTGATGATATAACATTGCAAATATTGGAACGAAGAAATTATAGTGTAAAATATGAGAGAAATATATCCAAACATAGAAAAACGCCGATAATAGAACACGAGAGCGGAAACCTGACCAGATAGAAAAACGGGCGATACCTACCAGTTACAGAGGGTGATTCGTCCAAATCGATCAATTACAAACTGTGAGTGAGGAAAACATTAGTAAATGCGGAGACAATATTTATTTGGAATAGGGATTAAGATAAGAAAAGTAGGCAGGTAATTGGGATAATTGACAAAAACAAACAAGTAGGTAAAATGACAATATATTATCCGTTTAAAAGTATGAAATATTGTTGAATGACATGTTTAGTAATACATTCGATATAATGGAGCTCTTCTGTCGGTGCCCATACATACCAAGTTGACTCAGCGGATAGTTTTGTGTGAACGACAGTGAAGCGAAACGAAAAGCTACACAAAAAACTAGTGGTAAACAAGATAAATACAACATGAGTCGCAAAGTACTAGTACCAACACAATTTTTAAGATTATCGTTTCCATTCTATTTTTAGAAATTACTGTATCCTTGAGATCAAACTAATTTACAACATGGAGTTGAGAAATGTTTCTCTATTGGTTTTCTGAAGTACTATGAAGGTTTACGCTTAGTTAACTAAATGCTAAGATGTTGCGTATATTTGAGATTAATTACGAATTACCATCCACAAAGACTCAATATTCAATAGCCACTTATCCATTGTCTTACCAAAGAATCGAAGCAATCATTGTCAGTCTGATAGTTGTTTCCTAAAAGAACTAATGCTTCAAGAAATAACTTAGTATTCAATAAATGTCGCTCTCTCGAATATGTGAGACGTTCTCGGACAATCCGTTAGTAATGAACCTGTTGATACCCTTTGCTAAAAAAAACCTACAAATGCCAAAACATTTCCAGCATACCGACATGACAGTGCAAAAGGAAGAAACTACCTTGATATTTGTCAGCCAAGCATTTCCCAAGTTAAATCAGTATATGAGAGAATTCATGGATATTTTCGCTCAATTCACATATTGATATTACGTACACCTTATAGCATAAAAATACAACAATTTATTTTAAATGCATAAAATACATTTATAGAAAGATAGCGTACAACTACTGTGGACAATCTACATTATCTTCAAAATTTAACTATTACTACTTGGGTCCGAGCATATTCTCAGGTCTAACCCACTGCTTGAATTGTTCCTCAGTTAGGATACCTAACTTAATAGCTTCTTCCATTAATGTTGTTCCATTCTTATGAGCAGTCTAAAAACAGCAGTCAACAAATCATAAAGATACTTTGGGAATAACAGTTCATTAAATAATTCCCATCATGTAGTAGGGCCAAAATATTTTACCTTTGCGATCTTAGCAGCATTATCATATCCAATGTGAGGGTTAAGAGCTGTAACAAGCATTAGCGATTCGCGCATGATCTGGAACAAATAAATATTACATCTGACTCAAATAGTAATAATAAATAGTAAAAGTACTAAGTAGTATTAAACCTTAGCAATATTATCTTTGTTGGCAACTATTCCATCTACGCAATGTTCAGAGAATGAAACAGCAGAATCAGCAAGCAACCTAGAAAATCATTAAAATAATAATTAGTATGAATAAGACCTATAAAATTATGATCATATGCACACCTGGTAGACTGAAGAACATTTCTAACTATAAGAGGTTTAAAAACATTCAATTCAAAGTGTCCATTCGAACCACCCACTGTTACTGCGACCTAAATTAATACCTTCAAATATTTTCCCAGATCAAATAGAAAAAAAGAATATACCTGATTGCCCATGACCTGTGCGGCAACCATAGTTATTGCCTCACATTGAGTAGGATTTACTTTGCCTGGCATGATTGAGCTACCTGGCTCGTTTTCAGGAAGAGATAGCTCACCTAATCCACAACTGTAAACAAATATTAGGTACAACAAAATAATATGGAATAAGAAGAGAAAAATATGTTTACCGAGGGCCTGAGCCAAGAAACCGTATATCGTTACCAATCTTCATAAACGAAGCGGCAAGAGTATTCAATGCACCATGAACCTCAACGAGGGCGTCATGGGAGGCCAAAGCCTCAAATTTATTAGGAGCGGTGACAAAAGGAAGGCCAGTAATTTCACTGACTTTTCTATAAAGATATTTCATTATAATTAGTTCAAGAAACTGTAGGATTTTAGAGAAATAAATTATGCCATTAATTTACCCACTTAGCTACCCCTTCGGCAAATCCCTTTCGCGTATTTAACCCTGTACCAACAGCAGTACCACCAGCAGCTAGTTGATATAATCTAGGTAAAGTCGCCTTCACACGTTCGATACCATTATCAACCTAAACTACGTTATATTTAATATTTATGTTATATTCATTCTGTCAATACATACCTGCGTTACATAAGCAGAAAATTCCTGCCCAAGTGTTAAAGGAACAGCGTCTTGCGTATGTGTACGACCAATTTTGATAATATCTTCGAATTCTTCTGCCTTCTTGTTTAAAGAAGATTTAAGCTGATGAAGAGCCGGTAAGAGACGAGAGTTGATCTAAAAGAAGTTAATACGCAGAATCCTGAGTCAGAAAAAGTTAACATGTAAAGGAATTAATACCAAAATAACGTGATGAGTAACTAATAAACATATTCCTACCTCTCTAGCGACGGCAATATGCATGGCAGTAGGAAAAGTATCATTACTTGATTGACTCATGTTCACATGGTCATTAGGATGAACTGGTTTCTTTGAACCCAATTCTCCTCCCAAAATCTCAATGGCTCTAAAAACATCAAATATTGTATCTAAAAATTAATACAGATAAGGTATCTTTACCTGTTGGAGATAACTTCGTTAACATTCATGTTCGACTGGGTACCCGATCCGGTTTGCCAAGTAACAAGAGGGAAGTGCTCATCAAGTTTTCCAGCAATTATCTCATCTGCAAAGAAATGTTTTAAAAAGACAAAAATCACGGCTAAAACATATAATGTTATTAATTTAATACTTAAAAGGAAATGTTAAATTTACCAGCTGCTTGTGTAATAGCATCTGCAATCTTGCGTTCGAGACCAAATTCAGTATTAACCTAAATACAAATGAAGTAATCTTCATGATTACATTAAATAAATGAGTTTTAAAAACTTTATGGTTAGATCATAAACGATAAGACATACGAGAGCAGCCGCCTTTTTTAGAATTCCAAATGCGTGGACTACTGGCAAAGGCATTCGTTCTTCGAATCCCCCTATTTTGAAGTTCATCTGTGAACTATAAAAATAAGGTTCCATAACAGATAATGGTTCCTGCATCATTGGGTTAATAATACAAGTGTTTCTTGAATATAAGTGGCCGGTAGACAGCATTAATGCCAACTCTACTATAACTTTCTCTTACCGAGCAGTCTGTGCTCCATAGTATTTGTCAGCCGGAACTTCCAGCTCACCAAAAGTATCACGCTCTCTTCGAACCTAAACAATTGATTTGAATCTAATAATGTGTACTACATATAATAATACATGAATTCATAAATTTTCATAACAAAAATAATTTATTTAAGCAGTGGGAATAAATATACTTTTACATGTGGATATGCGTAATTTTCCAGAACTCAAAAAATGTAAAGGATCATTCACCAACCTTAGCCATAACAGCTGTAGATCTAGAGATGCTGCGTGTCAAAACTGCAGATCCGCAGACAGAAATGGATCGAGCAGTCAACATGGTAAACACGCACGATAGGCGCAAAGAACGTTCAGCAATATTCTACGGCACCAAACGTGCACTGACTTAGATGAATGATTTCTAATCAATGCATATATTCGTTTTCAACGAAAATTATCAGATGGTGACCACTGGTTTTTCAACCGCAGAGTAAATGAAAGGAAAGTCAAATCGTCCAATATAAAATAGTTATTACTAAATTCGAAAAGAAATGCAATTTTCTAGAAATCTTTTCAAAATATCAAATTCACAGAATAGAAACACCATATATGAAGCAACACAAGACCAATATTACTCGAACGTGCTACGCGTCCCCACCCGATTAAGCGGATACACTATTGAACAAACGTGCAGAAGGAAAGTTGAGCTGCTGGGGATGAATCGCAACAAAGTACACTGCGGAAAGTACATACTATACAAGCTGTACTAACTAAATATTTAATCAGTTATAAATTAATATAATAGGAATCACTAGATTCCAACACTTTCAACAGAATTATTCATTTAGATTCCAATATGTACATAATACTATATCAAATACTATGAATTGCATAAATTAAGCATTTTATACAGACTAACAAGTTTTGTACATACAATCAAATAATAACTGTTAATATACCATATGATAACGTTTGTAGTGATCTACAGATTAATCTATAACTATCTGCAACAAGTTTATGAAAGTTGGAAAATAATATAATACACGAAAATTTACAAATCTTACAATTCTCGGCAAAAAAAGCGAAAATAGGGAAACCTTGACTGTTTTTATCTTGAATGACACATGTTCAAACTACCTATTAACCTTTGAATATGTGTCATAGCAAGATTAAGCTGTTGTAAGACATCTTCCAAGTATGGCAACTGACATTCGGCCATTGAAATAGATAGACCCTGAGGTGAGCTTTGTCTTGGTACCATCTGATAAGATGCACATACCTAAAGTAGTTTTATGACTTGAATTCAAATAAGATTAAGTCTACTCATGAAAATATACAGGTGGAGTCACGCAAGAAAAAAGCAAAATGCAATTCATAAAAACATTTTGGCAAATAAAATTTAATAACTCAATAAAAAATTGATATAATAGAACGAACCAGTCTACAACTCGAGATGTAAAATGATAATAATTGGTCTTGAGGAAGAGGTGGAACGAATCGACGTGTAGGAGGGAAATGACATAATTCCAGTAGTGATCTAGCAAAATATCAGTTAATATTTCACCTTATGTAATGCATCTCATTAAACAATTATATATTTCCAGCAAATGAATAATTATTGGTTCTGGAAATAACCTTTTCCTTGGAAGAAGAATAGAAGATCGAGCGGCTGTGATTTCTTCTTTAATACTTTGAGCGGAACACAGAATAAGATCGCCAGATTCAAGATTAAACTTTCCATTGGCAGCTAGATCCTTCATATGGCGCTCCAGATCACACAGTGTAACTGTGGCCCTTGATATATGATTCCCTAGATCCTAGAATTTAAACAGTTAGCTGAAAATAGAAACTACATTTTGCCTACTAATGAATTATATATATACCTGTAACTGTTGCAATTTCCATTGTACGTCTGGTTGAGCAACAGCGCGAAAGACACCTCCTGCAGTTTTTGCATGTTTTATTACTACCTCAGCCTGGATTACGTTATCCCCAAGTAATGTTACAGTAGCCTATAACGGTGGAAGGTTATATAAAGTTTATTACATAGTAGATACCTCTAATATTCAATTATTATTAGGTTCCATAAGAGAACGGGAAATATTATAACATTTTTATATATCATAAATTTTTTATACAATTGATACCTTTAAATTATCTCCACCATGTTTCCCAATCAAAAATTGCCGTTCGCTTATTGGTTGAGATACAGGTACGCCTAATCGAGAGTCACACTTATGTCCAAGATGGAGACGGATACAGCACTCTCGAAGGCATAACAATGCCTAAGACAAATAATAGCATTGAATTTGGGATATAAAATAACTAAAGATCTTCTGTAAGTCTAAGAAAACAACTAACACTCTGAAAAGTTTTTTGTGCACGAGTTGATTGAATCCATACAAATTCTTTGCAAAGATTCACTGCACATATTTCCTCATCTGTTATAAGAAATCATAAAGAAATATCTATTAATCTTACTAACGATGATAAAATGTACCAAAAAATAAGAAGACAGATAAGTGACATAAATATAAACATTTTTATAATTTTCATGAAGGAAATACCTTCATCTGCAGTACGGCGATCACTCATCTCAAGGCATGAATTTCTCAGAACGTCATTTGTAGCCAGAGACATTTCGCTTAAAAAGTATAAATAATTTAAAGGATTAAATAGAACCAGATACAAACATCTATGTTAACCCTTTATTGAAAATGTTATCGTTGAAATTATGAAGTTATTATCGGAGATCATAAAAATATTACCATCTTGATCAAAGCATACAAATAATGATGAGGATTTGAGAAAAATTTAATTGAATTGGCAATGCTATGATATAAAACAGGCAAACTCTCATCATCTTCAGGATACACTCAGAAATCACAGCACGTTTTAGCTAACTCCNCCCCCCCCCCCCCCCAATTTTTTATTGTAAAATGTGCTTACATTGTTTAAATCAATCCATTAAATAAATAGCTCATACTCTGTTTTTAATTAGATTAATTCCTACAAATCTAATATTAGAAAATACAAAATAAAATTCAAAAAAATACAGAAATAAATAATCCTCATTTATTCGTCACAGATTGTTGAAATGACACATTACGCAAAAATTCACACACAACAGAGGGCTTGAAAAATTGAGGGAATTTTTGGAAAGTGTGGTCCAGTAAATTAATTACGCTGCTTGGAAAAGTGGTGATAGCGTATGCTGGGGCCATACAAAACTAGATTACTTTTCACAATTAAATCGTAAGCACTAGGATTAACCTTGGAAATACTGATGATTGAAAGAATAATGATTTAGGTCAAAAGTATACCAATCACTAGAATGTGGAGTTTCTGAAAAACGAAATAACGTTCGCACATAGGCGAGGAAATTACTCTTTCAATAGTTCTGGTAACTACATTGTAATACCATGATTTATGCAATGGATTCTTGATAGAAATTTTTACTGCAAAATGTTATAGAAAATACAGAAACCAAAACTATTTCCATGAACAGCAACTAGTAACACGCATAAACATAAACTACAGTTGTGCGCATAACTTTCTTCGCAAGACGCGTTTTATGTCCATACAGTCCCCTATTTTGATTTTCCGCTCTCAGCTCGGTTAAAAGCCAATATTTTTGGTTTTTGTTAGCAGAGATAGTTTTTGAGTTTGACATCTACATTATCGATGATTTCCAGCGATATTTCGCAAATCAAGACAAAACCGTAGATA
>JAJAVP010000100.1:115644-166764 GCA_020740425.3 Heterorhabditis indica
TATCTACGGTTTTGTCTTGATTTGCGAAATATCGCTGGAAATCATCGATAATGTAGATGTCAAACTCAAAAACTATCTCTGCTAACAGAAACCAAAAATATTGACTTTTAACCGAGCTGAGAGCGGAAAATCAAAATAGGAGACTGTATGGGCATAAAGCGCGTCTTGCGAAGAAAGTTATGCGCACAACTGTAGTTTTTATAGACAGGTAGTTTGGAATTAATTAGTATATATAAAAAAGGAACTAATTTGATTTTTTGAACAATTATTTAGACCCATATTCAATTAAATGAACACGTTTATCATTATGTCACTCTTTTCATCCCGATATTTTATTATTTGTTGGTTAAATTTTATGAATATCTTAAGTCGAGAATAATTTAGAATAATATTTTCATTAAGAGTGCATTGTTTTCATTACATAATATTTTAAACTTTATGCGAAATGGCATCTGCAATACTACATGATTGAGATCTTTACTCTTCCACTTAAGTAGATTATTGAGGTGCTTCATTTTAACGTCGCTGAACAAGAGGTGGCCAGATGACTAGGTCCTCAATTGGGAATTCGGGAACAAAGTATCGCTTGCTGGATACAGGCTTACCCAAAGTCTGTAATAAGATCATAGATATGATGCCTAAACATACTATAAATAAAGGTTATAATAGAGGCTAATTGTTTAAAAAATGGTACCTTAATATAGTGATCAAATGGGTTCATATGTAGAATTTTGATGATTGATTTCGCTTCTTGTTGAGAAATGAGAGCTACTGTAGATATGACGGTAAACAGAAACCACCGCATTCTGCAATAAGTGTAGTTTAACTGGAATTGGAAGACATGCAGTTAGAATAATAACGATTTTCTTCATAGTGGACACTAGTTACAAGAATTTGCACCAGTTGATGAAATCGATTGTTTACAGAAGACAATATACTTGAAAATGTATGTAAAATAAACATACAACTAACCACAAACACAAGCTGAATACGATGCAAAGTCATCAATATTGGATGAAGGGTCCATGACAACCAGTCAAAAAATCATTATCCATGTCTGACTACTCTCATACGGTTAGCGTTTTACCTTTTCTACTAAAAAGCCTTTTTTAAAATTAAATATAACCAGCATATTGTTCACTGGTCTTTAGATGACACTAAATGCAATAATAGAACTCCCACGTATCACCTAATATTCTTATAATGAGCTTTTATTTTTGGATGTCATTTGTATTTAAATAGAACTACACAGAAAATTCTAACCTATATAGATTATTATTATTGCATTAAAATAAACTTCTATTCTATTGTGACATACACCAATTTTCATTGGTAATTAGTGAGTTTTTCAAAAAGTATCGCTCAGCTTTACATCTAAGCCTGTTAAATTATAGCTAATTGCTAAGCCTATGAAAAAGTATAGGAAAAATGTTAAAAAAGTAATGAGTAAGGTGAAGAAGAATTGATAAAGATTTACGGGAAAAGCTACTGGTTCCTTTGAGCTGCTCAGACAGTGGCTATCTTGTCAACTATTAATGATATGGATTTACCTATTCAAGTGAGGCCAAAACAATGAGGAAAACACCATCTCCGGAGGTCATTATGAATAATACGAAAGTTCATGAATAGCAACGCGTTCACCTCATTTATTGTGATAAGACAAGGTGCAATGGGAAGAGGTCTGAGATGTCGATGAAGCGTAAGATCGAAATGCCGGATGGAATCCGTCCATTCTAATTCCTTTTAATTCCTTAAGTTACTGCAAAATACGGCCGATGGCGATATTTCGCTATTCAGAGTACAATGGACAAAATTTAGATGGATAATCATAGCTTAACATATTCATTTTAAATATGAAATAATGAACTTAATCCTCTATTATTTTTATATTATAGTTTGGCAATCATAGAAACTTGTAAATAAATTCAGCACATTCGAAAGACTTATAGCAATTTAGAAAGACTTAAAACCTCGTGTCTACTAGTTTTACTCATTTTTAATAGATTTCATAATAACAATAATAACTGGCACGTAGAGAAAAGTCAAGTATATTATACTGTTATATACTTGATCACTTTGTGTAGGATAGTAATTTCAATATGAATCACCTTACATTCCTATTAATATTAAATCAAGACAGTGAAATAAAGTGCTACTAAATTTCATTAAAAGTGTTCAGTAAACATGGGTTGTTATGACATGTCTCCACATAAAACACATCGCTTCAAACTGTTCGGAAATGAAGCCTCAAGGGGAAAGAGACATCACCGCCCATCATTTGTATATCCCCGCCCACGCAAACATACTTTTGCAAAACAATATCCACATTCTCTAAACTTTTAGCCGAAATATCTAGATCTATGAAACAGGTATATCTTTCGATATTACATGAATATAGTATAACTATATATTATTTTTCTAGAAAATCACCCTAACCATTCATAGAATTTTCTCATTTACAGTAACCAACCAAATAAATGGCAAACGTATTCGACACATTCAGTTTCACCAAATGGAAAGACTCAAAAAAAGACGAGGAGATCGACAAGGAAAGTAGAAGAAGACGAAATGAACAGGTGAATCTGAGCATTATCATATTGAACCTGATTATACTCTTAAACTATAAAGGTCAAAAATATCACCTCTAGAGGCGATTATTTAATGGAGTTACCGAAACAACACGATCAGAAGGGAGTTAAAAACTCGAAAATGCTCAATGATTAGACTTTCTACTTATTTATAGGGTATATAATTTATATAGGCTGTGACATAGAACAAAATCCACTGTTAAGAGCTTTATTTCCTTAAGATGGACGAATTATAAGATTTATATCCCATCTGTTAATCACTTAGCTCATTTATGTTTTGATAAAGACGGACTTGTAGTCCTGAGAAGGAATACAATTATAGGTTAAACGATTGAAAGAACGTCTACGATGGGAACGAGAGCATCGTGAAAAACAAACGAACAATGGTGATCTTGATTTGGACGCTCTGATTGAAGCCCTTCAACGAGGCGAGGAGATCAACTCTGGTTTGTTGCTATTTTTATCATTTTTATACAAATCATGTACCTTAGTGGTAAAGACATTTCTGTGAAAAAAGTACTATTAAGTTTTTCTTGGTTTATACGTGGAAAATCTATCGTTTAGATGAGCAACTTGATAACTTCACGCCTAGAAGTGAAGAGCCCGGTAAGTCGTCAAACGAATAGATACTAGAAAACTAGGATAATGAAAGTTGAAAAAATTAATTTGATTCCGATATTAATAGAAAAATTATTGAGACAAATAATGACACAACTATACTATCTATGCCCTCTACATAATTGCATAGAATTTCCTATTATGACTTCTAAAGTATCAGAGTTTAAAATAGAATATTTCAATAAGGTTATAAAAGAGTTGAAAATCTATTTTTAAACCTGAGTAATAACTATATAGATATATGTATAGATACAGACAAAGATTTAATAAGTGACGACGACATACTGCAAGAAATTCACAAATATCAGCACGATCACGAGGAGACAGGACCGCCTTCAATGGACCACCCCGGCAAGACACTTCACTACTCTTTTTTGGTCATAAACACTAGTGCCTATCTCAGACATTCTAACCAAAATGATTCCAAGAAAACATAATCTATTTATATATTTCATGCATGAATTATAGATTGCAAATCAAAGTGATAAAACGCCTATTTTCAGAATCTCGCTTCTGGAAATATAATCGACGATTTAATGACGTTCCAAATGAAAATCGCACTCCCCAGGATTTAACGCCTACTCGGATTATCTCAGAACCCACTCAAAGATTAAATTCAGCTGAATCAGATATTAATGACCATGTATTCAAGTACAATAGAAAAATTGCAATACAATAAATAATAAATGAGATCAATAATACATTTTTTTATAACTTGAAGATTAAGTTCTATGGGAATTTTGTTCGAGTTGTTCTTGCGCTGTGTGAGAATAATTATAGGGTCTGTTACCATAGAATAGATTGTTGTCGGCTTAGGTGTGGATGGTCAAAGATTACAAATTAAAGATCAATTACTGTCATTTTTTGCTTCATATCGATTATTGAATAGGCGCTTGCTTTTCCTTCCCACTGTTTATGTAACTGACACTTGGCCGTTGGCGATGAGCCCAATCGGTCTGCTGACTTTTATCTTCCTCTTCGCACATGTCTCTACTAATTTGAACAGCACAATAAAGGGTAGAATTAATCTTGCGGCTTTCGAATTTTTTAGTCGAACGGCACATCATGTGGTAGGTTAAAATGATAATTTCTCAAATACTAGACAGTACTACATTCTAAGTACTACTAGACTTTTGGTATTTATTTTCCATATTCCTTCAGGTTGATGAGGAAATTCCAAAAATCAAAATTCCTGATATCACCATAGACATATCTGGAGGTCCCGGTACCGGACGGGTTACAGCTAAGGATATGGTTATTAAAAAATTCCAATCGCCAAGGTAAACAATCATTTGAGATATTCGCTTATGATAAATCGGTTAACGTAAAGGAAAAGCATATCACTCTTTGAATTTAATAAATTGATACCATAGTCAGCTTGTTAAATATATCGTCTGTTAAGATTCAATTTCCACCTACTGGATTCTGGCATTCTATGGGAATCAAGAGACGGAACAATTAAGTTTGGGGGAAAGTGGACTGCTAAGTACACGCTATTAATTCCAGTTAGCAATTCTATTAAATTACCTTTAAGGACATCAAATTTTCGATTAATGTCCTTTTCAATAATTGTTTTTTATGAATTACAGGTCAGCGAATCTGGATGGATACATGCTCTCGTGTCAGGAATCCGTATTCGATTATCTGCGGGACTTTTTACTTTAGATGGAAGACCACAAATCTTCATTGAAGATTGTGTCGCCAGTATAGATCATCTTGACATTAAGTAAGAAATGTCGTAGTCTACTCTTATACCTATTTATTTTTGCCTTTGTTTCATCTCTATCAAAATCTGTTTAGGATAGGTGGAGGTGTTCTTCCGTGGATCGTGAATTTATTTAGAGATGATATCTCTTCTGAAATCCGTTTTATCATTCACAAACAGGTTTCCAATCAACTCTAGGATTTTATTTTCTTAGTTTGGACAAAATTAAGAGGAGATACTTCAATTAGATTGTTAAGGCATGTGATTCTGCTCGTTCAATTCTTCTGGCCAAAGCGAACGAGTTTCTTCACTCTTTACCGTCGCATGTAGCTATTGGTAATAATTTCTACGTCGACTACGCACTGCTTGGAAATCCAACGTTTACCAGGTAAAGAGTTTGTTCGCTTTATTTTTCAAGATCTTTACTAACCTATAATTTATACAGGAGCTACGTTGAATCTGAGTTATCTGCTGATATTGTGTATGGAAATATTTCTTGTTCTCCTATAAATATCGAAGACTGGAAGGGTAAGCCTATGAAAAATTGCTAAATAGTACTGAGAAATTTCAAGTGAAAATAGCGACAAAAGAGTAAATGGGGGGCTAAGTGGCTTACAAAAACGAAGATATATATTGAATTGACTTTTCATCCCAGATCCGGGAAGTAATCAACGAATGATGACATTGTGGATGAGTGAGAGTATTCCAAACTGCCTATTAAACAGTTCTCACCAGGCACAACTCGTTAAGTTCACAGTCACCAAGGATATTCCACAAGTAACTAGTTACCTCAGAACGAGGTACATCTCCACTTATCTTACTGATTATTGGTTTATGATATTATGTCTCAACTATTTCTATTTAACTAGTCTTCATAACTTAGGAAAAAACGATTATTCTAGACTCAAAAATGATTGGAAACACTTTTCTGACAAGGTAAAATATGCATAGGCTTAGTTAGAAGTAAAATGGAAAATTGGTAAGCTAGCAGCAAACATTATGCTTATCTATTATAGTTGCTCTATCGTCTCTATCTGTATAGGACGCTTCTTCTCAAAACTCAAGAAAGAGTTCCCGAACCGCTATGTAGATCTTTATTTTCACACCTACGAATCACCTTTAGTTTATTTCCGTAAAAGCAATATTCAAATCAACAGCACTTTTGCTGTCGACTTTCATATCAATCCGAAAAGACAAAACCCGGAAGCGCTTGCTAGACTAGGTTAGTACCTATACTTTCGTTTCAGTGAGATCATATCAAATTCAATCTGCAAGTAAATTATCAAATTTCAGTTCTTGAGTCTTCGTCATTGGCGGAACCCCTAATTAAAGGCAATCGACTTGTAGGAGTGTTAAATAAAACGGAAATATTTGTCAAAGAGGATTTTTCAAAAATAGGGAACATGTCTACGACGTATGTTAAGATTTAGAAAGGCAGATGTAGAGATATAAGGAAAATGGGTGACTTGAGATTGGTATTGTAGATTTTTGTCAATGTTCGAGAAAGTATTTCGACTGACAACTCGAGTCCTTGTAGAGAGTGTTCTTCACAGAGGTGTTCCTCTTCCTATCTTCGATAACGTGACAATTTCTAGTGAGTGTTGCTTTTATTACTTTTTCGCGTTTTTTCTAATATCTATTAGAAATAAATTCTTGAATATCTCATATAACTAGATGATTTCAAAAGCTTAGTAATCACGAGCCTTAAATAGTCCAATTTTCCATCAGCTTCATTGTTATTATTGTTACTATTATTACAAACATAGAACTTTGATTTATAATCTGGTGTTTTCACTGGTGTTGATATTGATGTCAATTTCAGATTCTTCTGAAATCAACATCATGGAAAAATATATCCGCTTAAATATCGACTTCGACTTTGAATGAAATATTACGTAGTGTTTGTTGTCATTCTATCATTCGCACTATATTGCTTTTGTAAGTAGAAAATTTTGATGAGATGGCTAATTTCACGGAAGTCACTACCGAAGCCTTTTAGCTATTCTATATGCTATTTTATAGTAGTAAACGAAATAATCCCATGATCTATGATAACTCGTAGAGAACAGCATTTGCTTGTTTTCTGTCTTTCTCAGTATAAAATAAAACATACCATATCCTCTTTTTATAACTTACATAATTCCGGGAACGCCTCAAAAATCACGAAAGCCGAAGTTCTGGTTATTGGAGATATGTGTCAAATACCGATTGTTTCCGTCAACAGTTAGTTAAACTACATAAACAGTATCTCAGATTTGTCTAACTTGGTGTGTACCAAGAGCTTAATTAACAGTACACTAAGGATTTCTAACTTAAAGAATTCTCGAAAACTAATTGCTCTCAGCAAATGTGGAATAGAGTTTTAAGAGTTCTTAAAATGTAGCTATGAAGCATTAGGAAATAGAAGGAAAACAAAATCAAGACAAATAGTCACAGTAATCTATCAACGATTACACACGCTTACAAATGCGGAATTGTTTGTATCTATTCGAAAAGTTTTGAATAGTTTTTAAAATCACTTGAATGCGTTTGCTGAAATAATTACCTCACCTTTTGCGTAGACGAAAGACATTGAGGCGAGTTTGCTGAACAACTACCACACAACAACAAAGCATCTCAAATGCCTACTGATTCTATATTTGTATTTTCTGATGCTGCTCTAACAGCAGTCCTTTTGATGGCTTTTTTCCAGAGTTGCTAGTATAGCCTATAAAAATTTTAAATTCAATAAACCGAACTAAACATACATGTAGTATGTTATTTAGTGTCATGACCACTCGAGCTCTAAGATGCTAAATTAATACTAATAATTGGCGCTTAACATTTTAACATTTATTAAGGACTAAAATGGAATCAAGTGTAGTGATTAATTGAAGTGTAGCTTTTAAGACATATTTAAATCAACTGTACACGGTAACAATCAGTAGAAGAGAACAACGGGACAGAGATCTAGTGAACAACTAGAACTGTGAGATCTATCGAAATTACAACAACACGAGAAGTGGCATTCTTTTCATGCCGATGCTTATAAAGAATTAAGCTTAAGCTCATATAACATTAAACAAGTCGAGAATTGTTAGATAGTCCATTCGAATTCACAAGAAGAGACATGAGAAAAATTGGAATAAAAGGGGGGCGAAATAGGAAAGAAGGAATGAGTGTATAGCTAGACAAATATAAACATATCATTTAAAACATACATGAATAGTATTCTTTAGAGTGAATAGTAGTATTATTTCATTTGCGATTAAGACGTTTATTATTGCTAATATTTCGTTTTTGATGACTGCACATCTAGTCCCATTAGGAAAGAGAAGGCTCAACTACTTCCTATGTTCTATCTTTGGCATTAGTTATACAACAAGAATTTTATACGAGATACAAAAAATGACTGCAGTCAGTTCTACCAAATAAGCCTATGTACAAATATTAATTGTTATATGAAATCACTACAACTGAGGATATTTATGAAAAGGCTTCTGCTTTGAGCTATTATAAAGGATATTAACAGCATGATGAACGAGACATAATTCGAATTTCAGTCATGGTACTCTCTTAAGAGGGTTTTTTTAGTGGCGGAAGACGCCCACCAGGTGGTCGTAATCTCTTCACTGGTTCGCTACTAGCTTCTGGTTGTTTCTGAGCTTCTGAATTTCTTTTCTCTTTGTACTCATCAAATACCACGGTCGATTGTGTTTGTGTCCGAATTATTTGTGGTTTAGTTGAAGATCTCTGAAAATAACAAAAATCACGTTTCTACGATATATATTAATATTAAAAACAACTCTTTCGTTTCTAACCTGTGTTACAACTGTTGTTCCAATGGCTTTCCTCGACTTTCGTTGACTTCGCTTTATGCGATAGAAAATATAAGCAAACAATAAAATAGCTAGGAGTGAAACTACTGATATTTTTCTGAAATAAATTATGATATTAGATCAAAGTAATTAATTTTTTTGTATAAAAAATGTTTCAAATATCTCACGCAATGTTTGCGATTATGTTCTCGCATTCAAAATTAGAACAGTACTCCCAGTCCTGACAGCTAAATGCTATCTCCGTAGGCTTCGTTCCGTTTTCGAATTCTAACTGCAAGTAATTTAATTTAGAAAGCACTAACTTCTAGAGTTTCATCGATGTTCTTTCTCCAAATAATAAAACTGGTACCGATATTGTCCTTATTTATTCACTTACAGCCATTAGCTGGTCGTCATCAGTTGAATTCAAAAGCACCGTACACATTTTAGTTTCATTAGCAGCTGGTACATAATAAGCTGTTCCCCAGAAGTAGGAACGAGAATTTAATCTAAAAATTATAAAATGAGGAGATGTTGAATACAAACTCTACTAGGTCTAAGTACTTTGAAGTGGTCACTGCTATTTTTTGCTACACTAAAACGTGAAGTCTCTTACTGCTTAGGTATAATTATGCATACAGTAAAAGTTACCCTCATCATAAAGTACTAAATGTTATGATTTGAATAGAAACATCTGACACAATTTTATATATCAGAATATACATTTTTAATCGAAATATAAAATGCTATTTTCACACGGGGAAGCCAATAAAGTTCAATAATGAGAGCATTTTATTCATTTAGAGAGATCAGTTTCAAAATCTGTTACTTTATTATAAAATACTACAAGAATTTAAGGGCTAAATAAGGAGAAAATTGACTGAGATATAGTAAATTGTTTATTGTAATGTCTTCAATCTCGTACAACAATTCGGAGTGGAAGACATTGTGCCGAGTCGTTCTAACTAATGGACCTGTGGCAAAATCTCTCGTAATCAGTTATTACATTTGTTTAGTAGTCCGAGAAGGAATAAGGTGTTTATTTCAGGTTTAGAACCGTTTTCCAGACTTTACAGTTTAGAGAAACCATTGAAACCGGATCACTCTTGATAGTTTTCAAAGTATAATCCTTAATTTATCATAAATTCAGAGAAGAAATAATGTTCTCGTATACCCATCTAAAAACAGGAAACTCCATAGTATTTACAAAGTGGAATTAGTTTTATATTCATGGGAATGGGAATTGTCAAGGGCAATTCTGCTTAGACTAGACTTCTTTGAGCTGTTTTCAAAAGTGCGATATGCATGTATAAGACTCGAACTAATTTAAAATTATTACAATGGAGAAAGCTCATAAAAGAATCTCACTAACTCCCTATCACACAGAGAAAATGTTAAAATCAGAAATAATAAGAAATCGCTTTCGTAGTGCGCAGTAGTTCAGAAACTATCAGAAAACATGGCTACCAATTTTTTGAGGCTTCTCATCTACAGTGACGATAACACATCAATATTAACTTTTCAGATACTAATCATGCCTAATAGATGACTAGAAAACAACTACAGCTCTCTTTTTATCAAGTCAGTGAGCAGAACCTAATGGTTCGGTATTCGTTTTTCGAATTGCTTCATCTGCTTTTTCCCTAGACGTGTGGCCTACAAGACGTAGTTGGACAACTTTTGATGAGATTCAGTTAAGAACACGTTTCAAGAAGTTTTTGAAGCACAATTAGAATAATATTTCCGAATAATTAATTTCTTGATTGATGCATCGTTATTTTTACAGTTAATAGGGCAGATTTGCTATAAGTGTCTGGGAATTATTAACAAATAATTACTGTAACTATTTCGATTTAGTTATATTACTTTGAAATTGAGATGAGAATCAATAATCCAATCTTAATTTCTGAGAATCTTAAAAATTCGAGAACATGTATTATGTCAAACAACGTGAATGAGAGCTGAAACTACTTACATTACGGGTAGAGTTGGATTTATGATAAATTGTGTTGATCCTGTAAAAAAAAGCAACCCATTTTACTTTCTTTTAATACAAGATTTTTAAAAGTAAAATTAACCTCCCAACGGGGAACTTCTAGAAAATGCTCCAGAGGTTACAGCTGGAGAAAATAGCTGGGAAGAAAATTGAGAAGAACGGCTACTAGTAAATGGAAATCGTGAACTGGAAAATTCAATATGGGTTGTTTACAAATTATATATTATTGCACAAACGACTCACGAAGAAGCTCTAGCAGAAGACATTCCCCTCGATCCTCCTTTGCTGAAGGCATTTGGTATCGTGAGCCAAATGAAAACGACAAGTAATCGATGGTTTTTGTGGGCACCCATCCTAAGCGAAAACAGCGTTAAGGTGTCTAGTGAAACTTGCACTTTCCTATGTAATTTCCTAAGATTAGCTACTTTTATTATAATGTTCCCCTATTAAATGGTTAGCACCATTCAATAATAATATATTATTTTAATATTTTTCATACTTAGTTTTTTTCCTTTAGGTGAACCACTTCCATTGGATGAGATTGTAGAATAATTTCACTTCAAGATGCTTGCCCCTTAATGACAATTAGTTCAGTACTAAAAATATTTTTTCGTTTTTTCACAAACAAAACAACGTATGATAAAAAGTGATATAAGCAAACAAGTGTTCACAACACAGAGCATTACAAGTATGCAGGAAATATTAGAAAAAAATAATTAATGTCATTTTGATACGAGAGGAATAAAAGTAGTCGGATTTGTACAAAAAATGCTGATGTGAGAAGGGTGTTTAAAGATATAAGGAGTAGATAATTGGAAATAAACAGATTACGTCTAAAGTTGCTTATTGGCACACCACTTATCCCCATCCAAATTACAGTCATTTATTTAACTTGTTAACTTTTTTCCAGGTACTCCCTGGTTAGTATATTAAACTGATCAACTACTAGATAAGTTCATTATCTCATAGTTCCAGTAGAATACTTACGGTATAAGTTCTTGCACTACGAAGTTAAATTTAATAAAGGCTACTTAGATTATTGAGAAGTCGATTCTACTAGATATAGCATACAATTTGATGTTAATTCCTATACTTTCCGAATTGTTGCTGGGGAAACAGGCGTTTCATTTTATTGTTTGTCACAAGAAATTTTGTATCTGCGTGAAATGAACAATGCCACAAACTTAAATAACAAGTCAGATATAATATCTATAATCATTTAGGTGACAGATAAAACATGAACCGAAGTAGTTAGTTAAACGTCTAAATGCATTGTCTGCTCTTAAATACTAACGCAAGAAATTACTCTGATAGTTTTGCTTTAACAGTACAATCAAAATAGCGATCTATATATACTTTAAACAGATGATTTACTACATGAAGATATTTTTACAAAGCATATTACCGTAAGTTTACCTCATCTCATGAGAAAAGCAGTTGGCAAGAAATGTTATTATGATTGGACTTCAAAAAGGCTAATCAAATCCAAAGCATATTAAACTCTCATCAAGTGCAACTGCTCCATTACCATGTCATATTACGAGCTGTGCCAACCAACAAATTACTTCCATATTTACTGTGAAAAATATGAAATTCCCACTGATTAACGATCTAATATGTAACACCTATAACAAGCAGTTGTTTTTCACAAGTTTACGACAATATCTCACACAAAGAACTATCGATATTTGGAAAATTGAAAAAAAAAACTATTTCATGCTCTGCATAATTCGTATTAGCATAACAACCTTAAGGCCTTAAGATTTGTTCAACAAGACTTAAAAGGCAACGCACTTATTTATATTATTGAATAACATTAAACTGGATAATACATTAAATAATGTTTTATGTATGTATAAATGTCCAGAGCACTTTTTATTCTAGTGTTTCCTTTATTAAAAAATGACACTTGTCTAATTCCCATTATTTTTAAAGCAAAAAATTTTATGGAACAATTGAAATACCTAAAAGTAAAGTTAGTAGTATATTTCTATTCATAAATTACCCAGGATAATGTAAAATAATATATCTAAGTCTTACTGTAGGACTCCATAGAGAAATGAAGAAAGCAAAACTGCAGAAAGCACACATTTTTGAATATCATTAGCTTATGAACAGTAAGATTGTTTAAAAATTTTCTAGAAGTTTTCTATGATCTTCTTGTAGAATATATACATGAATTTATGTTCGTAATATTATTGATTTTTAGGTGATGCGTCAAACACTGCGCATGTTTACATGGAAATTTCTCCATAATAGAAAACGAATTATTTATAAAGATAATCGAGAGGCAATCACTGATTTCCGTAAAGTTTCGGGGGCATATGTATTGTTCCAATTTGGTCTAGCTTTAATAATCCTGTTAGTTTCTAATTCAATAAGTGAATTTTTTTTATTGGGTTTTTAAATTTATTTCTTTATTGTAACATTATTTACAGTGAATTTGGGTTTCCTACTCCCGATATTGTATATGATATGAGGAGAGCCATTTCTCCTGATTTTGATTTTTTCTGCAAATATGGAAATTTGGCCAAACACCAACTAGCATTAGAAAATCGCATTCGTTCCATTAAGCGAGCAGAAGAAAAATGTAAAGAGAATGTGATAAATGAAAAACCACCAGAGTCGAGGTTTGGTGGGATAGTATAATTTGTATTTATTTGTAAAAAATGCATTGTTGTTATGATAATTCATATTTTCACATTGGTCGCTTTCTCACCAGATTTGATTTGAATGAATTTTACTTTGCTGATTTTATTTTTTTATTTTTTAAAAATACATCTGTATTCTTAATAATATCTTACTACTGAATGTTGTTTAGTGCGGTTTTTCCACAATTACTTGAGATTTACTAGTACGTTTTTGGAAGGTTGTATTTCCTAATATACTTATTGTTTTAGATCACGTATTCTAATTTAGTCGCGGGATATGGAGCTCACAAGAAACAAGTAAGTTAAAATAATTTTATATGTATTCTTTGTTTTCAAGTTGTGTCCTGCACATGACTTGGGTTTTAGAAGTGCATTGTATCGTATGGCAGGCGATTCAACAATGAGCGAGTTCAGCCTTCGCAGATTAAGTTTCACCTATGCTTCTACTGCGGAGAACAATTCAATTCAGTACCAGAATATCAAAGACACATTATTCAGAAACACCAAGCAATAGCATTATGCTACCAAATATACCAAGCTGAATTCAGAGCGGAGGTGCATTTATTGTTTAATACAAAGTTGTACTGCGAAATTTTAAAGTTAAATACTAGGAATACAATAAAAATTGATTTAGCGTCGACAGCGAAAGAACGAATCAGATCAAGCACAGCGATCGAAGGAAGGTCTATCCACCTCACCATCAACATCTTCTGCTAGGAAAAGCATTTCTGCAGAAGCATTGAGTGAGCCTGCAAAGGGTAGGTCAAGTATGGATAAGTCTGATTGTATTACTCTTTACTAGTCTAAATCACTTATTTTTATTTGAGAATTAGATTATGACTATTACCATTTCATTTAGATATTCAGAAATAATTGAAAATGCCACGCGCTTATAAAATAAGTATGTAGTTCTCATACGGGTGTACACTGTATATTATGTCATAAGTCTATGTTAACTATTATAATATCTATTTAAAACTTTATAAATGTCCATTTTTTACAGTTTATTATTGTTTTCATTGGTTTTGAAATTAAATTGTTTTAAATATCTACACTATCTTATTTTTAGTTTCTGTGAAACCCAACCGACTTTCTGGAGATTATGAGCGGGGTAGAGATGATAAGCAGCGAAGAGAAAGAGAATCGTTTGGTTTCGGAAGGGAGAAAGAGATTGAAAGAGCGGAGAGAGAGAGAAAATATAAGATAGAAAGGGACAGGAAACAGAAGGAGGAAAGGAGAAGAAAATTGGTTGGTCAAAGCTTATTTATTTCATCCGTCTGTATTAATGTTCTGAAATGCAGAATACCTAAATTTGCTGCAATACTAATTTTAAAATTATATTTATTTTTGTGGCGACAATTATCTTATTTTTATATAGGAAGAATCTGGACGAATTTCGCCTTCGAGTCTTTCAAAAAAAAAGTTGCTGAAGAAAGTTAAAGGTTAATGTTTTATATAGGCTTAGTGCATATTTATAAATATGCAGGAAACTGGAAATTGTACTCATTCTTTGCACTATTATCCATACTTTTTTCTTATAGACTTTGATCTACCTCCTCAGGATATATCTTGTCCCATTTGCGAGCCAAACCTTCTGTTTTCTGATCCTTCATTCACTATACAGCATAGTAAGAAAAACGTTTTATTTACGATACCTTGAATTTCTATGCTATAGTAAAAAAAAAATTCTTAAATAGTTGGCTGGCGCAAGAAAATGGACGTAGTTCAGGATTAAGTTAATAATAATAAATGGGTTTGTCGCGAAAAATTTTAGACTACTTTCAGTAGTCAGATCACATGGAGCAAGCATTGTATCTATGGTCGTGTTGCTGTATGAAAATGATATTTTACTAGCAACAAAACCATCTAAATCGGGAGAGAATTGTCCACGTTGTGATATTGACTTCGACTTGCCAACAGAGTACGTCATATACCGCTTTTAATTTTTCGTATTAATTTCTATGGTAAGTTAGTCCTTAACTTCCTTTGTTTCATTAGTAACTTTCTAGGTATTTCCTTCACCTTATTATGGCTCATAGACTGGATGTTGGTACATCATTTAAGAAAAATAAATATCCAACTTGTACAAATTTTGCAATTAAAACTTCTCTTCAATACAAAAAAGAGGATTCTTTACTTGTAATTACGTCACGAGATAGGCTTCCAGATGAGATATAAGTAAGCTTTCATCCTATGTTATCGTTGGATTGTATATTGTTATTCATGATATAAACATTTGAAACTTTTAATGCGTTATTAGCGAACTGATCTAGTACTTTATCTGACTTCTCTTCGAGGTCATAGTCTTGACAGATGGTAGGTATATCAAGAGATTGACTTCGACATGAAACGTGAACTCTTGACACACTAAATGATGTGAGGGTTTTCATACTTCTTACATCTCTACAAAATCACTATAGAATATGGCTAATTTGCATCTATAATTCATTATTTATTTACTGGTATCAGATGAGAGATGTTTAAGATGATAAGAGAAAAATATGTATTTTCTTTCCTCGTCTTATGCATGATCTCGATTTTCTTGTCTGACTTTCCAGATCAGTCTTCTGTGTCTCTGGTTATCATTCATGTTATCATCCGGCTGGTTAGGCATCTTACCTTGACCTAGTGAGGCCCGCCTCTATCTCATCTTCTCCGAACCGACCGAAATTACTGACAGCTCACCGTAGATACTCCACTACCACCGTCTGATCGCCTTTGTTTATGTAGCATATTTTCTTGCTTGCTTTATTTTCCTTATTCTTCTCTATAATGTTATTTGGGATCCAGTCCGTATCTGTTCTGACTGTTCCACATTTTCAGCAGCGTTATTTCTCCACAAAAGAGCGCCATCGCAAACCAGTTCTCTAGAAATGTTTCTGTTAACGATATAAATTACTCTAACATCACACATTCGAATATATTATACATGATAATGGCTCTTTATATGAATGGGATCTGACATATTTGAAACTGTTGCATACCTACGACCATTATAGTAGTCTTCTATCGCGCGATTTCTATAACGATTGCTCGACTAGTAAGTGGACACTGCGAGTTCAATACTGGATCAACGGACGTGAACTGGTCTCCTGGCGAGGAAAGAGAACAGATAATATCTGTTAAACCTATACGCATCCTGAGGATATTGATATCTCAGCTTTCACTAGTCACTGAAATCGTTAACTAAGATTAGTGCTATTGCATAGCTTTAGTCACGATGACTGGAGATAATCTATGATAGCATATCGGGTAATCTCGTTTGCTGGGATAAGTTGTAGATGGGCGGGGTTTCGACCACCCGCCGGCCGCGAACGGGGTTACTGGAGTGATGGCTGCTCCCTCCCTTCCAACACGTCCATTTACTTTCCATCTCTACTTACCATTAACTTTTATTTTACCTTTATTCAATGCTGATAGTTTACCCTTTTCTGTACTCTAATTGCTGGCTATTGCAAAATCATTTTATAATTGTTATGCAACTGTTCTCTATAAGTTTGTTCAAAATACATCTCTCCTATTACTTAATATGAAATACTTGTTTTTATATGCTATTATTTAAAGTCAATATCTAGCTAATATTTTTGTTCATGAACTTGAATATTTATATCTAAAGTCACATTGATTGTAGAATAATTAGATAAAACAATTGATATGAAAATATTCACTAAAAAGGAACAAAAAGAATGCATAGAATGTGATCCGAACAGTATGAAAAATATCCATTGAGGGAATGGCATTTTTAACAGAGATTTACACTAAAATTTGTCTTAGACATGAACTTGCTGGGGGTGTTCTTGGTTTCCGGGCTACTACTCCCCCTTCACGCTATCTGCCCGCCAAATACGTTCACATGCAGAGACGGATCCTGTATTCCTGAAGATTGGGTTGGTGACGGAGAGGCTGACTGTGACGACAGGTTCGTGATCATATAATTTTATTGCCTTCTATGTTTGCCATCATATTTTTAATGTATATGCCATACCATTTACCTATACCTTCGATATATTTATTTAATATTTATATGCTGATGTTTAGCTTTTTATCTGAAGAGGTCATTAATCTAATGATTTGAATTTTATTCAATTTGCACACTTTTCTTAACCACCTCCTCCTTCTGAGCTCTTTTTTCCTAGTTTAAATCTTTAAAATCAGATCCGATGAGACGGTACCTGCTTCGAATAAGACTAAAGAAGATGATCCATTTGATGACATCGTTACACAGAGTCCACACCTTGTTCATTCAAGCAAAGAAGCCGAGAATTCATCTGTAGCTAAACGTCTGAGTTAGTGGTTTGTGTTAGAGTTACAAACAGCTATTATGATTGGAAGAGAACCCTCATAAGGGTAACTTAACGGGTTAATTCGACCTAGCGTGAATTGAGAACAGGTTTAGACAATTTTTTCCAGTCGTTTTTAACTACCATTAGTAACAGCTGTGGCGCAGATAGATTAGGAAATATCGTATCTATTTAGTTTGAAATTACGTCTTTTTTCTCTCTTATAAACGTCGTTCGGTTAAATCGGACTCAATAAGAAGTGTATAACTCTAATTATTTGCATACTTGACTAATAAATAGATCAATGTCTAGTTTTTCTCTATAAATTTTATAACACAGAAAGAAAAATGTTAGTGTATTTTCCTTCATTAAGAATGTTAACTCTAAGAAGTGTCTTTCATTCTGTCAATCAAATATGGGCAATGGGGAAAACTGACATGACTTCTTCTATGGTGTGAATAAAATGCAAATTTATGCGTATTTTTCTCAGTTAGCAGCAAAATATAGGAGTTATAAGAATTCTTATTATTCATAGGTACAAAAACTCTATTCAAGATATCTCTCCTGTTGTTACCACTTCTTCATCATCTACGGAAGATTGCCCTTATGAACACCAACTGCGAATAGATGAATGTTCCGAACCAGTGCTGCTTTTTCTTCACGAAGTCAATGCCATATACTTTGAAAACACCAGCCTACTTGCAGATAAAGAAATGTAAGAATTAACTTTCAATATATTCATATATTAAATTCTATTACACAACTAAATTTAGGCAAGCAAAGATTGAGAAGGGATGTGACTTGATGCATGAATATTCAATTTGCATACAGGGTGCATCACAATCCTGTAACCCAGACGAAGGAGTGCAGGCTTGGAGAGAGGTTAGAAAAACATGCAAAATACTGGTTATTTTGATCATTGACCAAAAAAACAAAATATTGTTTATCACATACATTAATGACAACTTTTAGAGGCTAAGAACATGTAAAGTCGGGTTTTAGGTAGAGATGTACGCTTGTCAACTGTTGATTCCCGCTGTAAGAGAACATGAACAATGCTTTGGAAAAGGAAGGGACCAGCGGTGCACGATGATGTGAATATTTTATTATTTCTTTAGAAGCTATTTGTGTTTTGCAAATTATTCTGTTATTTCAGCTTTGATCCTCTGGCATCACCATTCTGTCGTCTTGTTACTTCGGTTTCGCAAGACGTTCAATGTGTTGAAAAGTAGGCAATGAATTTTTTTGAACAGCATTTACTATTTATTTATCATACTAAGTGTACAGTGAGAATAACTTATGTACATTTTTGTAGGTTTTCTTCTGGTTGTTCGGAAGCAGCCCTTGAAATTCTACAACCTATATTAGAGGAATCCCAGCAGATTAGCTCCACCATCAGGTGTAGATCGGCAAAAGAAATATCCCAAGAACACGTTAAAGAAGTGGGTAAATTAGTTATAATATAGAACAAATCATGGCTGCTATTTACGGAATATTCATTATGACTTTCACAGTAGTCTAGTTTTTGACTGCAGTTGAGCTTCTTGCGTAATTAAGATAGTTTCTAGGAAGCTGAAGAACCAGTGTCAAATAAAACGGTTTTATTAGTTGGTAAAACTGTTGAAAAGATACCACCAAATGCCAAGGCTGAAACATTATCAATTTCATCGTCGACAGAGATGACGATGGAACAAAATTTTGAAAGTACTGCAACTACAGATGGTAGAGACGAGAACAATTCAGGAGGGCATGTAAGTTGACAGTTTCATATTCTAGGCGTTTTGCTAACAAATAATTTTGTAGGAATTACGAATTAATATGAGCGATGCCGTTAATTCGATGTATTACATCTATGATATTTGCTCTTCTAACTACTCGCATTCCGCTTTCGCAGCCATTGCTATGAAGATGTGCGAACGCCAAGACGAAATCGCTAAGCATTCGGACTGTTTTCAGACAACTCTTGAAAAGGAGAAATGCGCTATGCGGGTTAGTGGATACTTTAAGAGAATGAAAACTTCTTATATGGTTAATTTCGGTTCACAAACCATTAATTAACTAAAACGCATTAATTTAAGATGACATTTCATGATTCATTTTTGTAAATCGAATTCAACAGTGCTAAATTACAAGTCAATTATTGAATTATCAGTGAATCATGAATCATAAATTATTGCTGTAAATCTGTTTCATCAGGAAGCCAAGACACCTTGTGAGGCTTTCGAGGCGTTCAATGCTAACTTAGACTGCGCCATAGTCACAATGAACGATGCTTGTGACGTCGATGCGCAAAATCTCGTCATCGAAATTCAAGAAGTTGTGAATGATATAATAATTGAGAAAAGGTGTTTCATTGAAGAAAATAAGATGAAAGGAAATGTATCAGAGAAGAAAGTAGATGATGGAGAATTTACATTACACTCTAAACTACCGAAATGTGAAGACGAGCAAGTGAGTAGTGTTTTTAACTTTATATTTTCTATTACAGGTTTATTGAAGAGATATATAGATCCTTCAATTACTACGCGTAGTTTTTTTTTTAAATCGAAATGATAACTGGATATTATTGAATAGCTCGATTGTTGTGCGCAAATAATATGACCTAGTCGCGGTGTTCACTAAAAGGTTTTGTTGAGATACAGTGGCTATAAGATTTATCGGGAATTAATCCTGAAAAATGTGTTTTATATATATGTGTATATATATATATATATATATATATATCACATATTTTATTAAAGAACAGTGTGTTTCTAGACAATTATCTAGATGTATTGCATTTTAGTCTGAAATGAAGAAGAAAATAAGTGGATAACTCTAATAACTAAACACTTACACTAAAGATAGTGCGATGTTTGCTGTATTAGAATGACCTATTTAGACGGTTAGTATCGATCGTTCACGGAACAGGCTTATTGTGTTCTATGTTCATTTGCCGGTCGTATATGTGTCAGATATCCCTGTACTTTGGCAGTCGGTCGTTTACCCCATCTGCGTTTCTCCGTTTCCGTACTCTGTCTGTTTCTCCGGCTCGTGGCAACACGTAATCATCGCAACTTCGGGGATGACTGATTTCGACTAAATCTGACATCACTTTAATAGAATGTTGCGAATATCTGTAGTATTATCTGATCCGTTTCTTTAAAAAACAGTATTAAAAATCAAAAGTGGAAGTACAAAGAGAGAAGGAGAAAAAAAGAAATTATATCCGGTTTAGAGGCCTAAACGGTTTCGCACATACATTACACCTCCACCAACCGTCATGAGGTTGTTTTGCAATAAGATTCATGGGATTGCCCCTTTTACTTTCCGCTGGACAAAGAAAGTCGAAGCGTCTATAGATTGTATATACAGAATGTAAAAGGGAATATTTATTCTACATTTCATTCAATTTTTTAGAGACTAGAAACTCTAGAAGCAATTAGGTCATGGGGATATTGTTGCACCTAGGTATGGGTGGGGATGATAGCGACAGGTACGATTTGGGCACTATGACCATACTCAGAAAGGGGTATGAGAATGACCCAGTAAATTGATCAGTGATTCATTTTAGTCTATATATTTTTTCTCTTTGATTTTCTATCTGGGAAAATAATTAAAATTGAGTAGTATGAATTTATTTGCTGTATTATTAAAAATTTTAGGAGAACGGAGCTTTGGCATGTTTAGTTGAGCTACTAGAGATCAACAAACAGTTAACACAATTCCAGAATCTTAACTTCCTTCTTGAGGTGAGTCATGATGGAGTGATAATAGAGTACTAGTAAATTGTTTTTTGTTATAATGGCATTTTAGTTCACTGATTATTATGTGCTTTTACTCTCAATCCAGACAAAGTTGATAGAATCTAGCCACCTCTCAGATTGCGACTGATAACTCGACTGTGGTCTCCAACATCTGTGGATTGTATGGGAAATACGAGCAATGTCTGCAATCGAGTGTCTTCCGTAAAGGAAAGCGATGTTCTTTTGCTTCACCTCTCAACACACTTGCCAGGTATGACAACTGCTCAAGTACACTTGTAGAAACCAATAAAAGTTTTATATTATATTAATATTCGTAATGGCGTCTTTTGTATTCCAACTAGCATGTCAATATTCGCTAATTATGCACATTTAACGGAATTCTATTGTAAGCGAATGGATTTAAAACGATCGCAGTATGAGATCCGCATTTCGCATTTATAATGTTGTTTATCATACCGTAACTTAATAGCTACTCACTGAATAAAACGGATCTCTTCTAGGGAATCAAATAGTAATCGTAATATGACACATTAAACACAACTTTAGTACAATATTCTTCATCTTTATGAGAAATTTTGAACCCAGATGCATTACTTCAGAATTGGTCTTGCTCCGATTTGTTCACTTGATTCCCGTCCCCTTCTTGCCTCGCATCTCGAATGCCTGCAGCGATTAGCACAACAATCTGTACCAGACACAAACTGTCAAAGTGGTCTGGGAGTGCTTGGAAACACAGTCAACATGATGTTGCAGGTAGATCCTGAATATCTGATGTTATAGAATTGATATAAATACACTGAAAATTTGTTGCCAAACGGCGGTTCAATTCAGGGAATTCACGGTGAGGCTCTTCTTTGCAAGTCATTCTACCTTATTAGAGATACATTCTCATGTGGGGAGAGAGCGGTAAAAAAATATTGTGACGCAAAGGCTCTTGAAGATCTTGGAGTTTTGAAAGGACAGGTAAGAAGAAATATGCGATTGTAGTGCTAACTAATATGTCGAGACTTATAATAGTTCTATAATTAGATGTCAGCACTGGGTGAAGAAGAAGGCTGTCCAAAGGATCCTCCAGCTGACTTAGACGCAATTATCTCTCGTCCAGTAAAGAAACCTCAAATTGATAAACCAAGGTGTGACTAATGAAAACAAATTGAATTTATTCCCGCTTTTGATAAAGTAAAATAATGTAAAAGTAAGCTTACTGTTTATAAAACTTATAGTCAGCCCATAGCTGCTCCTATGGCTCGTCCCCTGGCTTCCTCCACAACCTCACCTCCACCTATAGTTAGAGCACCTGTAACACAAGGGCCTATTTGTTTACCACAACATCAAAAACGGTAAGGCAACTCCTCACTTCTGGCGGTTTTATCCTTTTAATACGCTGTTATTTCTACTCTACTTGTTGATCTAGAATATATTTGGTTCAACTTTATTTTTGTTTTAGTTTTGAAGAATGTGTTCGCCCTCTCACAACTTTCCAACCTCATCCTCTTTCTGTTATTAAACTTCCTCGGCAAATTGACGAGGCTTGTGCTGAATTCGCTAAATTTGAGGTGTGTAAAAAAAAGTGACTCACTAAGCCGGAACCTACTCCCTCATTCTCTATATTCTCTATTTTGCTTCAGAAGTGTGTCTCTGATGTTGATTGCCATCCTTTGTGGGCCAAAGGAATGACTGCTATGTTTTCTTTTGCATGTGGAGAAGGAGCTGAAGAATATAAAAAGGTGTGAATCCTGTTTTTATAAATACTCTATTATATTTTTAAAATAACAAATTGTGTATCTATTATATAATCAATTAAAAACTAGACAATTCAATCGTTGCTAATAATACAAAACAAACCGAATGTTAATTATGTTTCGCTTTATTCACGGCGTGACAACGCGCTCCAATTCAAATCCAGGGCAACGACATAGTTTTTTCGCACGGATAGTGAAATAGACCATAAATCTAATATTTATATGTGTAAAACTCATAACTGATACATCACGTGGAAATGCTTAGATTCGCCATTGCCTTCGTAAAATATCGTCTGAAGAAGTGATAAAAGACTGTGTCTCGAATTTCTCCCGAGGAGCGCCAACTCAGGCTTGTTTTTCAGCCAACACACTCCTCAGCTGTTCCATTGGATCTATACAAGTGAGAGAATGCTATGAAATCACAATTTAGAAATCGAAAAAGAATTAACCCTAACTGTTTCAGAATGAATGTGGCCAAGAAGCATCTGAATGGGTCAACCGTTACGTAAATACGTTTGCAACAGCAATCGATCCTCGCTGTAAATTAGCTGGTCAACTACCAAGTGTGTTGATTTCTGATTTATACTGCTGTTATCTTTTTGTAATAACATTAACTATTCTCTTTCCAGTTGGACGAGTGGTCGGTGTCAGTTGTACACCAGAAGAAGAAACTATTGTTGATCACTGTGCTGCTCCTCTTAATGACATTGGTTCACGTTTAGAGGAGCTCTTCCAGGGTGGTCTTCAATCAATGATCAAGAACATTAACAGCTTAGCTCCTGTTTTTGCTGGTGGATGTAACCTAACCGGTTAGTTAAACCGAAGAATATTACTAGCAAATTCAACTCTAACTATGAGGTTCTAATTTACAGACGAATTCCGAGCTTGTGCTTCGTTTATTCTTTCTGGTCGTTCACCCTGTATTGTTTCTTCATGCTTAATTCATGCTGGTGCCAATATTTGTGATCAGCCGGATCCTGCTAAGGCTATCGATGATAACCTCAGCTGTGTTTTTAGTCAGGTACTACTTTACTTTTTGATGAAATGAATGTCCGTAAATACTATTTTAGCTTAATGCATAGTCATTTTGAAATCTTGTAGGTTCAAGAGCCGTCGTTTGCTAAATGCATCCGTTCAACATTAGCTACGGTGAAACAATTTACTTTGAACTCCTTCCGCATGGTGCTTCCTAAATTTATAGATTGTACCGAGGAAATAGTACTAGCTAAATGTGGTGAAACACCGTTGAAGGTAAGTCATTCAATATTAGAAGAAACAAAACCGACAAATGTAAATGATTTCTTTTAGGTTCTCCGCGCAATGTCCTCTCCTGATATTTGTCCAGTCGGTTCAGCTCCCATCATTCCTCTTAGAAATCGTGTTAATAAGCCAGTTAAAGTAGAACCAGAGGTAAATTTCTGATTTTCGAAATTTGTTTATATTTTCACAAGCACTCTTCTTCTCTAATACCATCCTTCTCTTCTTTTCCTCATTCCCATAGAAAAGAAATAATTTCAGCTAGCTACATGCACTGAGGAGAAGCGCGCTTCGTTTGACGAATGTACTCGGCCTTTCTACAGCAGATATCGAATGCTTCCTATCGCCCTTATCAATGAACTGGACAAATTAGACCAAGTGGGTCATTAGATACGCACTTGCACAAGATTCTGTTACTCATCGTTAATTTCTGGTTTAAAATTCGTCTAAATCCTTTCGGCAATTTTCCCCCAAAAACGCATAAACGCTAATTTATCATTAAAAAATAGTTATTTATTTCAGATATGTGCTGACATATCGATTATGGATAGTTGTTCATTAAAGACCAGAATCTGTTCATCATCAGAACAAACAGCTCTTAAGCGGATGATTGAGCAGATTTGCGCCACAAAACAAACATTCGATCAACACAAGATATGCCTTAAAACAGTGGCTACTAGCCAAAATGTAAGTCGCGTAAAATAAAAAGACGCCAACTTACTATAAGTGAATAATCATTTATTTTAAAGTGTTAGTGGTGTTTTTATAGGGAACCTCATGTATATCGGAGTTTATATCTGCTTCACCAGTTGACCGTTGTGCAGCACTTAAAGGTACCGCCGAATGTATGGCTAAGCAGGTAAACCGGTTTCTCAAAGTTACTCAGCTGAGATGTTGAAGTTAACATTTCTGATACCATAACCTTCATTAGGTGTTGTTTATGCCCATATACTTCGTAGCACTGCGTTGTCACTTGACCCAATGGCCTCGATATTAATATCGTCCAGAGATTTGTTCATTTAGGTGCACGATGAGTGCGGAAAAGACGCACTCAACTATGCCTACACTTATATGGGAGAATACGCCAAAATAATAAATAAGGATTGTCATATTGATGTTCCATCAGTTTCGTTAACAACAGGTTGCTCTGAACCAGATATGGTGCAATACCTCTCGTGCGAGTCCTCCATTGACAGCTTTAGCTTCCGCCCAGTTTCAATCATTGGGTATATACTATACAATTAACTAATCATTAATAGGTTTTTTTTTTCAAGTTTTCACACAAACAAGATCTCTTCTAATCCAATTTCTATTAACTACATGTTCCATTAGGCTTTCTTAAGATAGAAAAATGTACAACTGGGACACTAATGTGCTATTTATAGAAGACTTGTTATTTTTTGCGTCTGAATTAATTAACTATGTGCTACTATCGTTCAAAAATATGTTTATACAATAATTGCCAGCATTAATATATTATTAATTCAATTATTTAATTGGCATTAAATTTACAGCGATGGTTCAAAGTGGGATGATTTTTGTTCGACGTTTTCCTCATCTTATAAACCGTGCATCGAAAAGATGAAGTGCCGATTCGAGCCTGTATCTTCAGCCAATACCCAACTTTTTGATATGATTTGTAACAGGTAAACTTACTCTAAGGTTGTCTACAGACATTCTTCAACAACTGTGTCCTAGGTTTTATCTCATATAAAATCATCTAATTCTAGGCCGGTAACTTATCGTGATCAGAAATCATTTGGTAAATGTCTCTCTCATTATACTAATACTCCTGAAGGACAGAAGTGCATCGGAAAAATTGCTGAAGTTGACCCGGTAGCTCAGCCACAGAAAATGTGTAATGCGTATGTTTTTTTAACCATAAACTTTTTGTAATGTCTATTTTATTTTTCTAGTTTATTCTAGTAATTTCAGCTTAAACGCTGTACTTTCTTGTGCTTCGGCTGATTTGGAGAAAAATTGTGGCTATGATGCTCTACTTCATGTATATGATCTTCATATCCAGTGGGCTCAGTTTTACAACAAAACATGTCAAATAGAATCTCCAGAACCTAAGGTAATTATGTATGTAGAACTATGGATTTCTATAAATAAACCATAGTTAATACGGAATAAGTGTATTCTATAATGACAAAACTCTAGATGCTTTCTGCTAAAACTTATCTTCTCTAATTGCAGTCAGTTCCTTCAAATACTTTGGATGAATCAAAAGATGCTGAACCGCAACATATTATCAAAGATGAGACAACGCCTGGAGGAATAGCACTGCAAACGGATTCCATACCATCCACAGTGTCTGTCTCTAAATCCACTTCTGAGACTACACCTAAATCGATATCTGAACCTCAAACAACATTGCACCCGAAGGACATCAGTGTTAAAAGTAAGGCATTGTTGTCGCTTTTAACTGGATGAGTGTGGCTTATAAAATCCTTTCATTGAATCTTTTCAGGTTCAAATAATTCAGTGCTCAGTGCTTTACTGGTATTCGTTGCCGTCTTCTTCAAACTATTCTGATTTATCTTATCTATCTTTTGCATTCCATTACATTCCTCTGACCTGATGATCTGATTTTGCAGCTTAATTTTTATTCTCCAAGAGAACGAATTTATCCGTGTACATTAACCACAGCATTGCCATGCAATCGTAGATCAGTCATATTATTTATATAATGTTACAAAACCAAGGCGGGAAATTAATAAATCTTTATCACATGTTTGTGACGACTCGTAATAAACTAAGACGGTGTGGTTCATAATGAGAACTAGGGGTATAGAAATCTCTTCTAGATATAACTAGATATGAAAATTAGCTCACAGGGCGAGATTAGGAAAAGCTCTTCGTTCACTGTACTAACGATTTTGGGAAAATACCTGCTGGTAGTGCTCTGAATCCTTCTAGCTTCCCTTTATACCAGTAATCATTAACCTGAAATATTTATTTACAATGTTATGATAACTGATAATATTACAAATCAACATGTGTAATATAAAGTTACATTTTCTCACATCTTCTACTATAATAATGCGATCCCCTTTAGTGAAATACAAGTGCGTAGGATCGTCACTGTTGTGATCCGCAATGGCAGTAACTATTTTTCCACTGCCACCGAGAGCTGCTAACGAGGCTAATCCGGTAGGATTTTTCGAAGAAGGTGAGCCAGCCGGTGAAAGGAAAGTAATAGGTGCTAACCCTTCACTACTTCTCAATCGTCCTCGGATCCAGTCAGAGCCCAACCGCTCTAAGACTTCTATCTGGTCGCCTAAAATATTTTGCCTTAAAATGTCTTATTGTATACTTATTTATAATCTACCACTTAACTGTTCATAGTGTTACAATACCTGTGAGCTACTACAGTATTCTAGTTAATTCCTAAAACTTATATTTTCATGAATTTTGTTATCATAGGCAACAAGAAATGTTTTTTTTATACACAGGTAGTAATTTAATACTATATGAATTTTAGATAATAAAGATGTAGTTTATACATCTTTTAAAAAGGTAGCTATTTCCTAAGATTTTGCATATCCCATAAAATAAAAATTACTATTTGCAAAACAGAATTTCATTTTACCTCAATATTTTATGAACTGCCATAAGTTTATATTCACATATGTATACCTACTTTTATTACAAACCTTTATGATTTTTTAGTTTTATTTTAGAAGTACAGACCTGCTTTGAATTCTAAATCTCCTGCAACTCCAGATGAGTAATCATATGCGGCCGTCATTATCTCCAGTGGAGGAGTCCTTGTTTTCACTAAGAATAAATCGGAGCAGTGGACGAAATTGGAGGGGAAGATGCCTTTCTTCCCATGTAGTTCACCTGTTAGCCAATCTTCGTTCACTCTATCAATAATTGATATTTGATCATTAACTCGAAACTGAAAATTGCGCTATATTAGAGTTATATTTTCCATAAATAATACAAAAAGAAGTTTTTTTTTTGCCAAAAAAGACAAATAATAACATTTTATTTTTACCTGAAGGTCCCCGGGAGTCTCTGAGTGGTAGTCATATAGAGCAGTTGCAATAGGCGCACTTTTAGACAGAGAATTCCAGGACAAAGGAACTTTGATTTCGAGAAAAGATATAGGAATGATACCATGGCTTCCTGTTCGACTATTCATTCCTACAATCATCCAAGAAGGATTATATGGTTTAAATCATATTGATATGCGTAACCAACCATACAGCCACTGATCATCTACTTCTTTCTTCAAAATGATTATATCTCCTGTCTCAGAATTCAATTCATCAAATTGTTTGGCCGTGAATGGATATCTAACAATGGCATGTGGTTCCTTACCACTAAAGGTCTCTGAAAAGTCGTATAGTCTTATAACGTAAACAAAATTCCTCTGCAGAACACTATTTTACCAAATATTGACTAATTTACTGTTCTGTTTGTCGAAATTAACTCACGGTTAGGTGGTGATTTATGGCTAGGAAGCGGTGGACGAAATGGTTTGCATGAATCTAGAATAATATATTTAAATCATATAATGCTTGATTTATTAAAAATAAAATATGCACATATTTTTGCTGCATGTTCATTCTTTGTAAATTCCCATAGAAAAAATTTAGCTAAAATTCCTTTCGTTATCTAGAACAGACTGTGTCGTTTATCAAGATTATCAGTGGTAAGCATGTAATTTTGGCTTATGTATAGTATAAAAAAAGATCGGTAGTTAGATTATTTTGCAAAATAGATTTTCGTCCGATGCTATGGCAACTATATAAAAGTGGAGTTCATCTTAACGCTAAATATAAGCATATTCTTTATGACATGTTAAACGGCCGGAGTATTTATTTTACTTTTTCATTTTTCTAGTGGTATTTTTGGGATGCAATTTTTCCTAATTGGACCCGCAATCTATACTATAGAAATGCCACTGATAGAGTTCACTAGCATATTGCGATCAAAGTTGTGGAAATGCAAGATTATTACTCAATTATGTGGAAAAGCATTAATTATTCTTGAAGGTCTTTGCTTAGCTATTTTTGCGGTTTCATGAGTGCAAACTCAAACCGGTTTCTCCACAATGCACGATCATGAAACGCAGTAGATCATTAAACCACTGTATCTGCGTATTTTGTGTTCTGAGAAATATCCCATTTTCGTATTATTGTAGAACGATTTCGTAAATGATGCAGATTTTTAGGGAAAGGGAAAATGTATAGTGAGACCATCAATAAGAATAATTTATCCCAGGTTACTATGAATAAGGTAGCTTGGATTGGAATACTATGTATTTCACAATACTATCTTTCACACACTTTCTCTCTGTTCAAAGTGGTAGAGGCGAGTTTCAACTTAACACCACGCAAATTAGGAATTTCAGGCACTACAGTTGGAGTAAATAGTAGGAACGGACTTGTTTTCGTGTTTACGGGCAGATGGATTTCCATTCAGACATTGTTTATTATATGGCTCGTTTCCACTTCGGAAAGTACTGTTTCATGGATAAAAACACGTGTGAGATTAACTAGCGACCAGCGCAAAACATATTGAATCTATACAAAACACCAGCCGACGCTGTTCAAACCAATAGTTACATAATCGAAATATATATGCTAATATATAATTCTTTATATATTAACAGCCTTTCCCCTCTTATTTACAAAAATGGCTCCATAGTTGAAATAAATAAGCACAAGTAACTCACTTGTTTTTGGCTCACTCGCATTTATCTGCAGGCCTTGGGTTTTGGATATAATAGTTGGATATAGGGTTGATGAACTTGCCGATGTTCCGGTGGAAGATCTCGAGTTAATATGTGCTGTTGGAGGTAAAGGTGATGAAAAGCTTGATACTGATGTAATTGGTACTTCTTGATGAATTCTAGTTGAAACTGATCGATGCGGAGGCGGGACAGGCTTCTGAGTTTCCGGTGGCCTTGATGGTATCATTTTCGCATTTTCTTTCGCCTGGTATTGTTTCTCGATCATGGCTGCTAATTGATTCCTCACTGTCGGTTCTTTCATGGCAGAAATAGCAGCTGAACGGACGATAGGGTTTTTTGAAGCGGTAACAACTGCATTACGGACTTCCGGCTTCTTAGCAGTTTCAAAAAACGCTTTGGCGGCTGATACCGAAAAGGTATTCTCTAAAATACAATAGTTTATAATGTATAAATAGACTTATTTTGTGTAGGTAAAAATTAAGATTCTGTAAAATTTTTATCAACTTGGTCAGCTTATGTTTTTATTGGTTAAGAATGAAACTTGAATTTTATTAAGTATTTAGACAAAAAATATTTCTTACCATTATTAAGAAAATATATTAATTTGTCTTTATATGTTGCTCACCTGATCTTTGCATTCTTTTAAAAATATAGAGAATTAATCATAGCCTTAAGAAAAAGTAACTTGACTCAACAAGCATAAAAGGCCGACCGGAATCCCTACGATTTTAGTTTTTAAAAAAGGTCCGTTAAAATAAAACGTTCCAACGGTGCGAACAGATCTGTACACATGACGCGCACCACCGCGCACTATCGATCACTCCTCCTCGGTGTTTGTTCTAGTTTTTAGTCACCACGAACCACCCAACGCTTTTGACGTTATTTAATTCTTTCAAATATTCGATTCTCTCATAATAACTCGACATTTGTAGTTTTAGTAATGCAGAAGTGCACAAGCATATGTTTAATTGCGTTTCTGATATTGATTGTCATAAAACATTTATTTTGCTTGCTATTATTTCGTTTTTCGTATCAAATTTTATAATTAAAAATAGAAAGCTTACTTTCAAAAAATATGGTTTACTGATGCAAATGAGTTTTTATAATAATTAGAATTATAATCCTAGTAGCGAAAGAAAGATTAAACTGTTTTTTTTTTGGGTGTTGAAGTTTTGCAATTAGTCATCTATTTTGGACTCACATAGTGGATCATTACAGCATCCTACTCTTATGATGTTATGTGGACGTGGATATCTCTTAATTGCTATTGCGTAATAAATTAGTCCCGTAAACGTAAAATTATCAGAGTACCATGGAATCCGACTTCAAAAAGGCTTAGATATTGATGGTATGGAATCTGCTATCGAATTACTGTCTTCAGTACCACGTAGCCGTCGTAGTAAAGCAAAATTGCGAGAATTCGCATTGGTACCTTGGATTACACTAAGGTTTCGCTCCGTGAAGCTTCGCACGAAATTAAATCGCAGCGGATGTTTTCATTCGTCGAAAACTTCTCAGCATTTCCAAGTCTGTGTGAATGAAAAAGGAAAACGTGTTATAGATCCTATTAATATATCATATCCCGACTTAAATATTGACCGCAACTACACCAAGCATTCGCAAGAGATGCCATCTTAAAATTGTACCTAAATATTATGAGTACTAAAGTAGAAATCTGTGCATGTATTAAACACTGTCATATTTGAGTGGGAGAAGTTATTAAATAATAGCAGAATTATTCGGGTTATGTACTCAATATTATTAAGTTGCTTAAGATTTAAGCTTCGTAATTAGATGGTTTAAAAGTTTTTCATTAATTATAAATAGGTATTCGAAACAAATAATTGTTTTCAAGATTTTTCCCTAGGATATTGATCGAAAGCCAAGATACGAATACTAATCCGGAAATAAATATTGCGGATATGAATGCGTCAAAGAAGTGAGAAAATAGGAAATTTTTAGTATACTAATTAAAACCATAAATTTAAATTTACTATATTATCGATAATACTTTTTTGCAAAACTGCTTAATCTTGTTTGTGAATATCGATTCTTACCTTCAGCGATCATGCTTTGATGACAGTTGCTTATTATCTTCTTTTATTGTGCTGGACATTAAATAGCATTATATACTGATCAATAAAAAAAAAGTAAGTTGTCAATCAGCATTAGAGAAAGAAGAAAATGTGCTATTAAGTACAATATCTTATTTATAAAAGAAAGAGATTTGGAAAAATTGAACAGCCTAATTTATAGTAGATATGTCGATAAAGGTGGATGGGAAATTCTGGTCATCCTGGATATCAGTGGACAACTATTTTTAACTGATAACATTGGACTAATCAGGAGTTTAAAATTGCACTTATAACACGTGATATGTATATTATTTGGTATAATATGTTAAAAGAAACGAGCTGTCAAAAATTGTGAGCAGTTGAAGAATTAAAGTAAATGTTTAAGACAGACTGAGCATGTGTACAGCTCAAATATCAAGAAGACCAACGTACAAAACTCTAGATAGAGAGAGAAGGCCGCATTGTTTGCATATTCGAGGTGTAGTGCCTGAAGTATCCAGAGGTACAATACAAAATACAGTATGCTGATTTCATCAACTTACGTATATACTGTATTTCTCGATTCCATCATGATGCCCCTTGTGGTTGTTCTGTCTCGATCACTTAATTATTGGACTACAGGTGTTTCACATAATGATTCTCACTACTAGGCATTATTAGCATGATGAACAGGAATAAGGAGCGCTGAGATGGCTATACGTAGCAGATAATCCTGGTGTCATGTTGGCAGTATGAGTCAATATTGTGTAATTTTCTTATGGATATACTGTATTCCCCTATATTGACTATTCCAGTAGCCCAGTTTTGCTGTCGTTATTTATTAAAAAGGTAGCTTAATAAGTCGGCTAATATAAAAAATTCCTAAGACCAAGTTAACATGTTATGTGAATTTCCACTAAATTTTTCTACCAGTGTAACTTTTTTCTTCTATTATTTTGAACATTTGTTGGTTTCAAATTAAACCATGGAAAATCCTTACAGTAGTACTCACTTTTCTTAGTAATAGGCCGGAATGCCTACCCCCATGACCAACCGCGCAACACGCAGCAGCGCCTAGTGGTTTCTCCTGCGGGCCGTTGTCTCTGCTTACTCTAACCATCTGTTCTCTATCCAAAGCCACCATCGATGTCTCCCTAACCTTCGCGATGTGCTTCCAAAGTGACATTCTTTAATTTTTCGATTTATTCCTCCCTCTATTTTGATGTAACATTTGGTAAACAATAGGAAGATAGTAAATATATCTTAGATGAAGTAATGAAATTGATGTTTCGAAAGTTAAAGTAGCTGCTGTACAAAGACTGAATTTGCCTGTATTAAAGATTCCAGCTACAATTGAATAGTGCTCCCATCGTAAGAAAAATTTTAATCAGTTTAAATTCACAACTATCTTATGCTCATTTAATATTTAAAGAAATCCGTATCGCTTACACCTTAACTAAACGGATTTTTACCCAATTATATTTTAGCTAGTGTCTTGTGGTCATGTTTATGCGAAGATATTTAATTTTAAATGTTATTATTGTGTAAGAATAGTTTAGTCTAGAATTATCGTTTGTGCATTTAAATTGATGTTATCATTTGATGTAATTAATACAAATATATTATAAGGTAGAAGTTTCAATTAACTGATATATATATATAACTAAATACGACGGCTTTATAGTTAATCGCTCATTGTAGAGCGTAAGTAGCTATGTGGCATCGTTTAGTATGGTTGTTGCCAAGCAACTTGTGTTCTATACTTATTACATTAGTTAAATATCACGTGCTAAATAATTGTTTGCAATATAAGGGATGGATAAATAAAATAGGTTATACAGTTCAATTTATTTAATACATGAAAGTTACATATTTCTAATAATCTGCTCTTCAATTGCACGAAAACATTTGGCAAAGTAGAATTTACGGACCCGTTCGATTTTTCACTTTAACGGGTATATTTAGAAAAAATTATCAGAATCAGCTGGATTCCATTTGTTTGAATGTACATGTTTTACTATTTGCAAATAAATATTTAAGTCAATAGATTATTATAGTTAACATGATTATCACAGCCCGGGATGAGAAACGACTTAAATCGATTGCCCATACATCTAGATGTGGCGTTCCCGCCCAAAATATCGATTTGTTTCTACTTCCCGCCGAATTCCTCGATTGAAGCATATATGTATATTTACAATATACTTGTAACATCTCTTGTATCGTATTTAGTTCATGTTTTGGTGGGAGTTTCTTAGCCTTTTGTATTAAACAGCATTTATGTACTTTACTGTGTTGTCTTTATTGCGCTATTACGTGTAGGGCACGATGATTTTACTATATTCAAGAAATAAATCTTAAATAATTTCAGAGAGTATGATGGATGAAGATGAACTTCTCAGTGGACCCTTTATTGTTGATGAATTGCAATCTGGAGAAGTTAGTTGTTTATTATCTAAGATATTTTGTGCTGTCATTTATGAGTCATGACAATATTTTTGTGAGTTTTTATATCATAAGCTTCTTGATATCAAATAAAGTCTTGAAGATAGGATTTGAATATTAGATTGAAAAGTACTAAGATATTGCACTATTGAAATAACTATAAATTTTTAAATATATTATATTTTAGAATCTGATTAATTTCGTTTAAAGATGAGTCATTTTTAGAGAAACTAAAAAATTTCCAAAAGGAAGTATGTCTTTCCATATGCATTTTAAGTTGATGAGAAAACGTTCAAATCTTATTATAGGATCCTGTCGACGAAGAACTATTACTTGGTCAAACAAGTCGAACTGCGACCATGGATTTTGTTCCAGAGTCAGAGAATAGAGGAGAAGTAAGTTCATTCTGAGCTGAGCAATGATCTCAGTCGGGTCTAGTCCGCTATGGGCCGTCGCCCGATAGCATCAGATCGTTGCACGATGAGCCCTACAGCTCACCCTATTTATAATCCATCGAATTGAATTATTGTTTTTTTCTGCACTTTAAAATTTAGGCCTTAATTCCTTTAATTACTTTTTAATTCTATCCAAACATTGATTTAGTCTATAATTCATTTATGTGTAATTTTATTTTGTAATTTTTTAACCTTCCATGTATACCATATGATTTATAATTTTAATTCCCTCAACACGGTGGCTTTCCTAGTATATGAGCGTGTAAGTTCCTTATACCGAATGCACCACCCTTATTGTTTTTTTTTAAACATAAGATGTAGTTTGGTTTTTTCACAGTTTTAGAGCGGCGGTTATAGTATGAATTAATCGCTATTAATTTACCAGCATAGTGCTATTCTATATACATATATATATATATATATATAGTCAATTTTTATCGTTACCCGTTTGTGAACTTGATAATTCAGTTTTCATTTCTCTTACAGTAATTTCACTGGTTCATTGATATTATAACCTAAAAAATTATGCAATTACATTGCTTTATTCCCAAAAAGACCATAGCATTCAACTTGATTTTATTCGCACTTTTGAACATATCTGCTGATATTGGATACTATTCTGTACTTTGACCAATTTTTTAGTAATACAATTTGACTTTTACTAGTTAGATTAATCCATCTTGAAATTACCATCTTATTTTCTTCCTTTATCTTTGTCTCTGAGGGCGTTCCTGATTTTTATTATATCTCAATTATTCGCATGAAATGACGGGTTATCTTTTGGATATTCATGTTCCAGCCCAAGAGCTAATTTTCAAGAGATGTTTGTTTGTCGGGTTATATTTCTATACTTCATAAAATGTATATGGTGAAGTTATTATGTGAATAAACTGTATACGCTCAGCCTTGACGGTTTAGAGTGAAGTAGCTAAGAAAGGAAATGAAAAATGGTTGAGTCTGAGAAATTTCGGTAGCTTCCACAGGGATATTCTGCGTTTAAATTAGAGGTTTTGCTGTGATGTAGGCGTGTTCTGGTTGAGCACGCTGTCGCATCGTTCTGTTTCAGGTATCTTCATGCATGGTATAAATTTTTATGTTGCTATTACACGATCAAGATATTTAATTAGCAACTTTGTCGAGTTTTCGTAGTTTTTATAAAATAATTCAGTTAATTTAGTTGTGGAAGGAACCACTAACTGACCGGTACGTCGGTTTTGGGCCTATATAAGTTTCCAGATGGGTACGTACCTGGATAGACTTTGGTGTCGTGCTTCCAGGAATCGGCTATCACAACTAAGAATGCTGATCCTGATGAGAGCTTTGAACGCGAGGAGCTGGATTATGATGAGGACGAGGACGATGAGAAAGATAAAGAGGAGCGAACTGGACGATTTACATCGGAACGAAAAAAAGAAGTTGCAAAGGTGTGTATTGGAAGGATTGGCGCTTCCAGTGATAAGTGTTTTCCTCACTAACACAGAAGTTATATATATATCTATCATATAATTCTATGTTACGACTACAAGTTTTACGGTAATTAATTATTAACATTTATTATAGTATTCTTAAGTAATAAGATAGCCTCACTATAAGATATTTTATTATAAAGGAATTTTTCATAAGATAAATCGGGAAAAGTAATTCAACCTTAAAAGTAGTAGTCTAAATTATATCTTAAGGAAGGTTTTAATTTTGATATTTTATTTAGGCAACCCCATCTGAAACGAACGTAGGTGGTCAACAACAACCCCAGAAAACGTGGAACCGTAGTCATGGCAAAGGTTATCAAGGTCAAGCACAGCAAAGATTTCGCGGTGGAGCTCATCAAGGCAACTTTGGATCGGTTAGTTTGGTTTATTTCTTACCTATATGCATGTATTTTATATATTTGACTATTATATACTATATGATTTACGACTTTAGATGCGTGGTCGAAGTGGGAATATGACTGGCCCTCCTAGTATATTGAGCCTTCCTTCTTCCATAGGTCCACCCGGAGGGAAAATTCTTATAAATCCAAATTTCCGGGGTAATATGCCTACCTCAGGAGCAACTCCATTAGGTCATCCTATGCATTCTTTTGTTATATATGCTTATTTTTTTCTGGTTTTAAAGTATATTATCTTACAGTGCAACTACGTATGCCTGGCGGACCACATATGGGTTTACCACCAATAGGAAGAGGTCCTCCATCAATATTATCTTCTGTCATTGCTGGTCCGATTGGACCAATAGTGCCTAGATTACCCAATGGAATACCCCTTACAGGTATATAGTATTATAATTGGTTATTTTTCATTACTATCATTAGTTCTTAAATAAATTTGATATTTTTATTTCCAAATTTTAAGTTTCAAAATTATAGGTTTGCCTCCTAATCATGGTGTTGCTGGATTCGGCCCACCAGCTCCAAGGGGTTCTCCATCGATGCCTCGTGGAGCTCACTCTGGACCTATTGGAGCTAGTATGAGGCCTTCAGGAGGTCACTGGGATCAAGCAGTTGAGGCGTTTTTAAGTCAGTCAACGGGTTCAAAGCGGAGTCCCAAAAGAAGACGTCGCAGCTCATCATATAGCAGCTATAGCAGTTATACCAGTCGTTCAAAAAGCAGTGGAAGGTTGGCATATTATTCAAATCTTGTAATAAAATTGTAATGTAATTATGCTTAATTGTTCAAGTTTGATAGTTGATTTATATTATATTCTCATGAAAACAAGAAGAATAGGGTTAGTTTCTTGGAATATTGAATTATTTACAGTTCTCGTTCTCGTTCGCCTCGTAGAAAGCATCGTGAGAGAGGAGAAAACAGACGATGGAGAGGAGGGAGAGATGGACAAAGAAGAGGACGTGGGCAATACAGAGGCAGAGGAGGACCTATTAGGAGGGAAGACAGTGGTCGACGAGATAGGAAAGGCGATAAGAACGAAAAAGAGGTATAGGAGTTTCACTACTTAGTCTTTATAACTTATGTGACGTAAATAGTAACTACGAATAACTTATTTTCGCAGGTAACAATGGAATGCGCCAAGGCAATTGGTCTTGATAATGATTACATGTCTAAAATGGAGGAACAGAAAAAGAAGAGAGATGAGATAATGCGGAAGAAAGAACAACGCAGATTTGGAACAAGTAAGAAGGATGTGCTACCAACAAAAAGTGGAGAATCGGTACTAGCTTTAATTATTACTTTTTTAAAATGTATACTGGGAATGTACCACCAAAAATTTAGAAAGATCGTAAAAATCCTACACCAAGTACATCTACGACTTCTGACTCAGCACAAAAACCGCCAGCGAAGGATGTAGATAAAGACTCGACATTAAAAAAGAGCAAAGCCTACCTCTGTGTCAACGTGCGAAATGTGAAGCAGTTACCAACAGCGAAGATTCGAGTTGAAACCTTAGCAAAGGATTTGGGCGAAATTAGGGTGGGCGGACAAGACTATAAATTAAACGAGATTCTAGCATGTAACCTGAAGATATTGTTCATTTTCAGAAGTGTTGGCAGACTGGAGAAGACCAAGTAACAATAATATTTGTTGAGCATGATAAGGCTAAACAGTTCATGCTCAAATATAATAAGTAAGCACTACAGACTGTATATTCTGATTATTATTTGAATAGCCGTATGATTCCTTTCATTGCAGCAAAGTCCTATCGGGCCTCCGCATCAACGTTGGACTTGAAAAATCATACTTAAATCTAGCAGAGGTTACTTCATAAGTCTGCAATCTGCTTTGTATCTATTTTGAGATTGTTAATACTGTTCTGTTTTTCGTAATAAAGTGGTATTTATAGTTCATCAAATGTTTATTACTGCAACCTCATCAAAAACAATTTAGTATTTGGGCCTTTTGTAACCATCCCTGAAATGAAGTTATTAATTACTCCTATAGCACTCGTATTTCCTAGGAAACCTACTCGCTGTCTCTGCCGGCTTTTCTCTTCTCGAGAATCTTGTTTATCTGGTTGAGCTCATTATCGATCTTTTTATTAACGTCGATGCTTTTACGTGTCTTTCGACCATCACCAGTCTTAAGACCGAATTGATAAGCTGCCTTTGGCATGGCTTCTCGTGCTCCCTTAATAAAAAATCTGATCAGGAAAATAATTTTAGTACTAAATGAATGGTTAAACTGTTAATCCATTCCAATTTGCATTCTGTACGTACTATATATTAATTAATTACACTGGTACGGTTTTTGAACAATTTAACAGGTTTCTAACCTGGAATTTCTCATAGTCATCCTCGTTTTCAAAGTCCCACCGTTTTATGGGTGGTTTTTTGGCTCCTGCATCCATTTTAGAGAAGTCTTCTTCATCAGAATCCCATCCACCACCCATTTCTGCTAATCCACCAGGATAGCACTCATCATATCTTTAAAAGTTTTGATAATATCCATACTTTCGAAATAACCAACTTAAAACATACCCTCCTCCTTCCGCTTCTTTTCGTCGCTTCTCCATTTTTTCTTCCAGTCGTTTTTCTTTTTCTCGTTCCTCCCGTTCTCGTCTTTCCTTCTCTTTCTCCTTTTCTCTCTCACGATCTTTTTCTCTTTCCCTCTCACGATCTCTACGATCTTTCTCGTATTCTCGTCCACGCCTAAAATGCCTGAGATTCATTTCACAAGATAGGGAAATTCTTCCGTTTTGAGGTGGTGTTTAAAATATTTTGGTTAGTAGACTATGCCATGACAAAAATACATTTTATTCTAACTCTTCTACAAATCAATACTTAATCCATTACCTATCTCGATCTTTATCCCTCCTATCCCGATCGCCGTCTCGCTTATATCGATCTCTATCTCGATCTTCTTTGGAATCGAAGTAGCTACGATCCTTCCGTCTATCTTTATCTCGATCATCACGCCTTTCCCTGGAAATAAGATTCTTGCATACATAAAATAATTTTATATACATGATGCAAAACCATTGCATGAATTTAGTGATATATAATTTATAAAATTCTTAGTAGGATTTAAGCATAAACTAAGATTTAATACCAATGATGGTAGCTGACAACCAATAAATATACGGTCCCTCAAGCATATCTTTCACATTCTGATGAGTTCAAGTTTAAAACAAAATGTAATTTAATATTTAAAAATACCACTTTTACGCAAAATTATTGAAACAAGCATTATGAATAAAAGCTACACTTTATTCTGAGTAAAGTGTTGACAACATAAAATCGGAAACCAACGTATAAAAAAATACCTATCTCTCTCCTTCTTTGGTACGTATTCCGTCTCATTATCATATATATTCTGATTTTGATATTTTTTGATTTCCTCTTCCGTCATATCTTGTTTCCTTTTTTTCTTATGATCAGTGCGTAAGTAAGACAGAACCTAAAATCTAGTCACACTAGAAAAAACAATGCCATACTATTGTAAAGTTATTTTATGAAAGTACCTGAGTTAATTTCGAAATCAATAAATTATTTGCGTTTATATTCGCATTGGATTCAGTTTGTGGGCAGTCATGAACAGACCTGAAGATAATGAAAATAACAATTGTAAATAAAATGAATCCTTTATAAAGCTACCTTAGCAAAGTGGTGGGAATATCTGCATCATCATCTTCCATTTCAACAACATATGCCATTCTTCCCTTTCCAAACAGTTCATTTCTAAATGGTAATTCATTTTTGAATAATAGCCGCTGCATACCACGAACCATCTTATTGTCCGAGGATTTTTCATTTATCCCACCATCCTTCTGGTCCTAGAAATATTAATGTGTCTTTGCACAGGCAAAAAAATCCAAAGGTCAACTTACATATGCTCTATCTAATTCATCGCCAACTTCAGCGTCTGCTTGAGATTTGATGATCTCACTTCGAACTTTATTTAAAAGTGAATAATCGAGACCTTTCACCAAGTGAGTATGCTCCATATCTCCTCCAAGGTATTTTGACTCCTGAGAAATTCTAAATAGTGCATAAGTTTTGGAAAATTTACAATAGTAATACAAATAAACCGTTTACCTCTATCGCTTGTTTTCTTAAATTTGCTTTATCAGTAACAGCTCTTGCATCTCCAGGTACTGCTCTATAAGCAGCAGCCAATTTAGCGGCTTCATCCGCATCCTTAAATATTACAATCAAATGAAATTCATTACCAAATAAAAACAAAATTACATCCATTTTATTAACAAAACTTGCATTTAACCTATTAATTTAAATACTGACCTCTGTTCCCTTCTGACGCCTTTCCAAAGCACGATCACGATAATTTTTTAAAATCTCTTTCAGATTTGATTCATCATCCTCTCTTTCTGCTTTTTCCTGTACATGAATATATGAATATGATACAGCAATCAAATAATAGTAAAATGCAGGTAGATGGATCTGCTAGCTTAAACAAATAGACATAACGCTAACCCTTTTATATTTATGTCCACCACCTCCCCTTTTCTTTTCATGTTTAGGCTGATGTCTATGCGTGAATGAGTGAGCGGTATCTCCTGATGCATCCCTCCCAGAACCTACTTCACTAACTACTTTCTTTGGAGCTGACAACAATTTACGAAAGTCTTCATTACGAAGATTGCTAAAACACATAATTTTACCGCATGTAAAATACAAAATAAAATGGTAACTCACGATGTGTCTGTCATTTTGAATTATTCAGCACAAAGCTCTAGTTGGCAGCCAGTTCTATTACACCTAAAATTCTAAAAATTATATTTTTTAAAAATCCTCCGGAAGTAAATAAACGACAAATAAAGGTCGTTAGCTCAAAACTATTAATTATTGTAAGTTAAACCATAAACACAAGTGAGTACGAAATAGCCAATATTAAGTCTTTGAAGTATTGAGTACAATACAGTAACTGTAAAAATATTCTAAACTTCCCTGTGAGGCTTAGGTGGGAATTTTAGTTTTTGTAATAATAAATCAGGTATTTTCGCTATCATAAAATTTCATGTCCTTATTTACACGTTAATGATTCCAAATTTTTTATATTTAATTAAACGGTCGGCAATAATAGATTTATTTTTTCGACTAAAAAAGTGCCGCTTTAGAACAACTCGTAATGTAATGTCAAGAAGCAAGTCGAAAAGTATATAATAGAGATACATCCCATGATTTTTCAACTTTGAAAATTAAGGAAATACTACTATATTTAATTGTTTAGTTATTAAAACTAATATTCTAGTGGCACTATTACCAATTACTGTTATTACAGATTCAACTTCGACATCTAAACGCTCAAAGTAAGAGTTGAATTGATATATGTGAGCTAGTACAACAATAAGCTTTTTTCCAGCTTTATTACGTGTTGTCAAGTTATAATCATGAACGTTGTAACTTTAATTTTTCACTCTTACACTTGTTATGCAAAATTAAGTAGGGAGTTTTTCCGTCGTATGAGATCTAGCTTTTTAAAGCTATCTTAAGATCTAGGTAGTGATTCTAGGAAAAAATACATTAAGGTCATTCATATTCCGGTCAGGGCAGACGCTTCCCCATTTTCTACAAAATATTCGTTTCCAGATTACACCATCTCTAGCAATGTCAGCAAAATTCGGTTAGTTAAATATACAGTGTTATAAAACTAGAGTTGATAATAATTTCGTAGTATATTACGGCGGTAAACTTTTAATTCAGTTATTTTTTAAAATTTACATTTAAATATTTCTTCTAAAGAATAGATCTTCCTAAATTCCCATTTGCAAATGTGTTATTTAAAGGTAAGGACGATATTGGTATTAAAAAGCTAGGAGATGTTGTGGATCCAAAATTAGTTAAAGAATCCGATTGGCAAAACGTTCTTCCTTCAGGGGCTTTCGAAGTAACTAGAAAAGCTGGTATGCTAATATAGTAGTTTGTCATAATTTTAATCAACAGGACAACATGTCATGGACATTTATTTTAGGAACAGAACCAGCGTATTCTGGTGCATTTGATAAGTTTTTTGATAAGGGAAGATATGTTTGCCTTTGTTGCGGAGCTGAATTATTCAAGTAAGTGAAAGTTTATTCTCATCGTCTAAATTTTGCAATTTTCTTGTCACTATTCATATTTTCAGCTCCAATTCGAAATACTGGTCAGGATGCGGTTGGCCTGCATTTTCCAAGTCAGTCGACAATGATCTTAACATCATCCGCATCGAAGACAACTCCCACGGCATGCAGAGGGTTGAGGTTAAGTGTAAAAAGGTATATTACTATTACGTTTATTTTCCAAGAAATAAAGTTTTATATATGAATATGTCAGGTTAATTGTTTATATATATATATATATATATATTTAGTGCGACGCGCACCTTGGCCATGTATTTGATGATGGTCCAAAAGAAACAGGCGAGCGATATTGCATCAACAGTTTAGCTATGGCTTTTGAAAAAACGGAATAATTTTAATATTTACATCTACATAATTATTATAGTATCATTATTATTACAAACATTTTTATTTCCTTAATGTGCTATTCAAAGTGTTTCCTATGTGATATTAGATTTATCTCTTGAATGGCGATATAATCAACCATTTATGTATTATATGTAATTTATTTGAAAATCTATTGATTTTAATTTGTATCTTCCCATTCATATTCACATCATTTTTGACGTTTTTATTATTAACAAAGTATATGTTGTGTGATTTATCTGCAAATACAGAATTAGTATCGTCATGCTATCTATATCTGAGAATTTATAAATTTGTGCCAAAAATGTGAGATTAAATACGTTTGGTCCTCATTTCATACACTGTAGATATATAAACGAAAGAAATATAGACCCTCAAATAGTGATGGGTAGTTTCAAGGTATTTTCAGTTGTTTATTGGTGTTTTTTGCCTGTTGTTTACCAAGTACCTACTTTATGAAGGTAAATTACAAAATCCTGAGATACTTATCAAAGGCTTGCTACGTTTATACTGAGAGTGTTCATGCTCTGTATTTATCGTCACTGATGTGAGGCAAATGTTTAAACAGGTAAAAGTGGAGAAGCTATGTCCACTGCTTTTTTTGGGAAGAGATATTCTGGATTATCTATTTATCTATAGTAATGTTGTCACATACATTAGGGTATAATAATGATATCGCATAATTTATTATTTGTTCTGTTAGCTACTGATAAATTTTTTAAAACTCATTATTTAAGCATATTTTTACACAAGGACCCAATATTTATTTTCACTAACCATTATTCAACTTTTTCACAATTCTCTGCTGTATTACTTGTATTTATTTCAGAATTTTAAAGAAAAATTTAGGATACCCGTTTGCAATTGACCAAATTATGGAACAACAGTACATGATCGAGGAGCAATATACAGTATCAAGTATGGTCCTAGCGGTTCTCATGTTTAAAACGAGTTAATTATTACTCGAATATTCCCAGTTCCTTTTGGTATAAAATAACAAAAGACGACAGAGCTGTACCAAAAAGAAATACGATAAGTAAAAATCGGTCAAGAACCATGGCTACCTGAAAGGCATAGCATAGAATACAATTTGTTAATTATCCTTCAATTAGTATAATTGGATATTTTAAATACATAGTATTGTATTTTCAAAATTTGTTTTATAGTAGTAGGTTTCGATAAGGATTTTGACTTATAGTTGTATTTCTGTACCAACCTGCTGCCATTCTAGCTGAGTTGCGTCTCTTTTGTCCTTTTCTGCTACTCTCATTTCATTTCGTTCAATAGTAGCATGTACCATGTTCATTACTCGCAAAAACTCAGTTTCAAAAGTATCCAAGCCCTCAGTGCCAGACATGACTTGAGAACACTCCTGAGTAACAGTCGGTATGGATGTGAGAGGTGATGTTTCCGAATGAGCAGGTGAAGAAAATGACACCTAAAATAGGATGAATGGGAAAGAGAAACTACAGTTGATCGAACCAAGGATGAAGCAAAAAATTGAAGGAAACAAGCGACAATCACAGGAACCGAAAGGTTACGTTGAGTTTGCGAAAACTTCGACCATGACGGTAGTCACTGATGTTTTTCTGGAAAAGTTTGTATCCATGAAAGATGTTTGATCTATCCAACATTTTAGTATTGGTTATATATGGCTTAATATATGACGAATGCTTTAACAGGCGTCCTCAGTCTTGGTGGAGCTAGTAGAACATACAGAAAACAATCTTCTTTGGATTTAAACTATGCATGGGATACCTTCTTTATTCGTTTTGGACTTCCATTTGACAAAGTAGTGAAAGACATGCGTGTTTTCGTTGAAGAATTGCGTTCCTGCTGTATTTCTGCTACTTCTAACGTTTTCATTCTATTAGAAAATAATTCTTTCTCATTTGGGTGATCTCTCTGTAAATATAGCTTTGATATAACCATATTCGCTCTTTGGAAATTTGAAAATTCATTTTATATAATGGTATAAATTGAGTAATTAATATAAAGGTGAGATAGAATGTTTATTTGTAACGCTCACTTCATATATATGACGTACGTGATTTGTGATGGAATGATATGGTTCAATTCTTACAAAAAGAATTCGAGCAAGAAACCGAAATGCAAATACTTGCAGAAATGGAGGTACAGGAGTACCATGAACACCTTGGTGGTGAACGTTTAACTGAAAAAAATCTATTGCAGATGCTAGGATATTAGAAATTTACATACATATAAGCTGAAACTAGAAATCTATAAAGGTGGACAACATAATAGAAGTTTTATCTGACAGTATACTAGAAAGGCGTAGACTAAATCACTGTAAAACTCACAGTGAGCACGGTCATTGCAGTGGCCAAAGACACAAGAAATATAGTAACTCCATAATATATGCCTACAATAATCATGATAATTAGGTGCTAAAAGAAATTTGAAATAGTTTATGGGAATCAGTTTAGAGTCAAAGCTGACCTATGAGTGGAAGAGCTTCCGATGTTGGTGGCATTCCTTCTGCTACTAGCATCAAAAACACTGTAGTGGATAGAAGTGACGTAATTCCTGAAGCACTTATGAGTATAGGTTAAAAGTTATAAACAATTATAAACAAATATAGATGAGCATACCTAGAGTTACTTTCTCTCCAGAGTCTGATGGCATATAGAAGCCCAGGAGCGCAATTCCGCTGATTAACACGCATGGTAAAATGAGATTAAACACCTGTAGTATAAATTATTTAGTATTGTTTTTGTACCTTATATTTTATTATATATGTATATGCTTATTTCTCTCTTCCATCTCATTTAACTCTTAGCTCACATAGAACATGGGTCTTCTCTGTATGCTAATATGAATATCCACAAAAGGATACGGTGCATCCGGACAACAACTGTAGAGTACTTTATTCTTCTCAGCCCTGTAGCATAAATTAACGTGATATTATTAGAAAATAACGAAATGAAACTAATTGCATACTTAGAAAAATTATTTAAACAATTCTATAGAATCTAAGACATTTTTAATATGCTAGCATACCTAATTAAAAGCAGATTCCACTCTGTACTCATCATATAATTGCTTTGATCTCCTAAAAATCCATAGAGTACTATTAAATATATAATAATCTCTTAAGTAATGTTATAAATAAATCTTATTAGCCACTTTACCTTGCTCCGAACTTAGAACAAGGTCTATTTTAGTACCATCGTAGGCCCAACTAGCATATTTCAATGTACATGTTTGTCGATCAAAAGGATAATGCTTAACGTCCAAAGGACAGGAGGATCTGAAGAGCATACTGGAAAACTATTAAACTCAATATACATAAGAATAACTTAATAACATACTTAAAGATAGCAGCAGATGACCAGCTCACGTTACCAAGATAGTCAACGATGACATCTGTAGACATCACTGATTTCGTGTACTGAGAATCAGCGCTGTAAATAATAATCTCCTGCTTCAAATTCCGTACTTCTCATTGGAATTTTTTCCCTTGCTCTATTATCTCATCAGCCCACGCTTTTCATATTTAATATCATATTCGTAATGTTTTGATGGTCGTGGTTCGTTTACTGCCGTATTATGAGTCCTTCAACCTCCCTATTCACCACCATTCCCTGTGATCAATGGCTTTCATTTTTAGAGAATATTTGACATGACATGGGTAAACATTTTACGAGTATATCTAACTGTGAATGAGATATAAAGTTTAAAAAAAAAGAAAGAAAACTAGGACAAGCAAATTGCTTGAATGACTAACTTATTGTAAAGAATTATATCCGGTTTCCAAATTTTCTCATGTGGTATGTGGATTTTGGTAAGGTTATCGAAGTTTCGAGGGTCCCAAACCAGCTTATAATCTGTCCAGTGTTGTCGCACCCAAGCGTTTGTCGTTAGGATCTGATTGCGTTCATCCTATAAACAGTAAAGTCAAATAAATGACTGTTAATTAAAATAGCTTAGAATGCAAAAAATTTTAGTTTATAAAAATATGGGGAATAAATAGCAGACTACGAAAGTTCTAACCACATCAATGATTTGAGTAAGAGAAAATACAAAGGTGACGTTAATAGGTCGGTCATGACGTAAGGAGGGCCGAACTTCTCTTTCATAATCAAGTAGAAGCGAATTATATAGTCGGAGCAGATTGTTCTCAGCCTCTAGAAAAAAAACACGTTTCTCTACATTTTTTTTTACAGAAACTTTGTAAACCAAAAAAAATAATCAGAAATCATACGACAGAGTAATATTTACTTATTTAGAAAGATTAGGAAAATGAAAATCCAGACTAAAAGTCAAAATTTAACATCTTGTCTTTGTTTTTTTTATATAATCATTCCGACACGAATTCTTTTCCTAGTGATGGACAGAAAGATTCCCTGGCGAAAAGAGGTGACGCGACTCGAAGATAACTTTAAAAAGCTTTTAGTTAAAAAGAAGATTCGTGTCAGTATTATTAATTGATACACAAATATAGATGACAACAAGACCAAGTAGTGTCTAAATATTTATTTAAAATATGCACATAACATAAAGTAGGATATGCCATAGATTCGTACTAATAGTTTTTCAGTTATAAATTTCAGAGAAATGCTTAGATAATATGTACTCATTTTGAACTTTATATAAGAGAATTGTTTTTCATGTATAGCTCTTTAAAGGAAAGAAAAAATTACCACATTCTCATCGGCACTCTAGGATAAACTAATAGTAGGTAAAATGCGAAGACAGTTTATTTTACCAAATTATATTTCCTCACAACATTTAGTATCTGGAAGTGAGGAATATAGTTTATTTATTTATTTAAAAAATCCCATCCCGCAACAAACCTAATCCACTGATAATTCTCATCTGAGTTATTTAGAAGGGACATAGAAAGTACTGATAAAAAAGCTACTAGATGATAGTCGATTTTGAATGGAAAATAGTATTATTGATGCGAACTAGACGAACTACGTCGGAAGCGTTTGTTTTGCATGTCCCAAGAAAAGCATTTGCATGTTTGTCTCTCCTTGAATAAATCACCAAGGGCTCTTGCGATAGCTTTAATGTTCAGTATGCCAAGAATAAGCATCTACAGACACTGTTTCAAACAGTAACAAATTTAAATTATCATAAAATGCAACCAGTAATTTGTGAAATATAACTTTCTCAACAAAATTTCATTACTTTTATGCTGCTCTCCATACGACAGAGCACTATCTATGATTCTGGAAGAGTCTTGATTACATCTTGTCCGCCTTTCCTGCCAATGATGATTCAATTTGCACCGCCACCGATTCTTAGATTCCCCACATCCAATTTCCCCCAACAAACATCCTGACAACTGCATAAGTTTCCAGCACATAAGTTGAATATGGTGAACATTTTTCACCGCGTTTTCCGTTTGGTGCATCGTTTATGTTTTTATTTAATGATTCATATGCCATCGGGACCAACAAATAATTGCTCCGAATATTCATGAGTTTTAAGTACTAGCTTGAAGTTCTTGAAAGCATCAAAAATTGTCAGTTCCTATGTTGTGCATGGCTATGGTAACAATTATTGCAACTGTATAAAAGAGAATAGTTAGATAAAATATCCCAAGAATTGTGAGTGATAAATACGTTAGACGATTGAAATGGCAATTTTAAAACCATAATAGAACATAGAAATGATCAATCATCACGACCCACCTGAACAATTTGTAAAAAAAAGTATAAGTAGGGAAGAAACGCAGAGAAGCATGGGAGAGTCATTAGACGGAAGAGCTCCAACTCATGAAGTATTGACAGACTGGAAGAAAAATGAGATCATAGAGTAATATGCAGCAAAATAAGATAGAAGAGGCCGTCAAACTGAAGTATGAGAAATTCTAAGCCAGGTGAAAGATATGACATGGAAGCAATTTGAAAACTAAACAACTCATATGTGTGGTTTTAGGCTTGTAGATCATCAAATAAATTCCAATACTATAGAAGATGATAGCGCTTTTTGTATGTTAGTTATAACATATTAATATTATGTCACTCAACATGTAATAAAAAGATTTCGAAAGATATGGTAGAACAGCGCCTGCGACACATAACATAATGAGGAGCTGGATATTTGATAATTGAAGCTCTTCTCGGCTAGGAAGGCGGGGCTTTTAGAACCGCAAGAAAAACAACTTCGAAGAGCCAAAACATTGGATGGTCGGTCTCGAGTGAAAACTCCACTACGATGATCCGACAAAATCTTTTTTCGGATGAGTGTACACAATGACAATAAATATATTTGAATGTTTTCGCTTTCAGGGCTAAATTGTGCGCTAAAAACTTATCAAGTTTTCAAATAAATTTCTCAGAAAATTTTTTGTTTTCAGCATAAGAGCTATTTAACCTTGATGCTTAACTGAAACAACAAAACTTTAGAGGCGGACTTCAAATCTATAATTGTAACAATGCGTGTATTTTAGTGTAATTATAATGTTAAGTCAAATTTTTACCTAAACATGTATAAGAATATTAAAATTATAAAAGTATCTAACTCCTAATAAAAGTAAGTTTAATTTTATTTGTTTTTCTAAGGATTTATTTGGATCTATTCGAATTAAAAATTGTACAAGCTTCAATAACTAGAGCCCTAGTTTGCTCTGAGATGGTGAATGTGAAAGAAACGTTAAACAAACTCTGATAGTTATTTAACCTAATGTTTGGCATAATATTACCATAATATTATTGACATACGGCTATACACCCTAAATTAAATATGGAAGTAAAATATATAAAGTTAAGTCCCTTTAATTTCTTGCATCAGGAAATTTAGTCCAACCGTAAGATTAAACAATTGCCTAGTAAATGGTCTGGAGTATTATGATAATAATATCAGATCAAATGAGATTTAACTGACAAAAAAAGTCACTGCATCTATCAGTTTGACACTTGAAAATGTGCACTCAAACAACTTTGAATAAAAGTGTAAAATTCTAAAATCTACTGCAAAGGATGAGTGTCTCTCCATAATAACGAACTCCGTTCTTAATCTACACTGCGTAAATCAGTGAGAACTCAGTTTGTCCGTTTAGTTTCTAGAAGCTCATGGATGTTGCGGGACAACCAGTTTACATCAACAATGTTTCCCAATTCTTAAAAAAACGTTGTCTGTTTCCTTGCGCCAACCTTTTTCAAGAGGCCTAAAGCGATTCTCCGATGAAGATTCGTCTCTTCTACTGCCATCGCCATTACTAGCGTACAAGCAAATAATACAATTGAATCCTAAATTGATTTGATAAAAATTATTTATTTTGAAAATCTTCCACTAATTGAAATCTAATCAGACATAGTTACTTACCTTGAAATAGACCTGACTGATATCCTTAGCAGACTGTATTCCCATTATCGGAAAGAGAAAAATAGGAAGGAGAGAAATAATTCCGATAGGAACGACCTCAACAATCCAGAAGGAACTCAGTAAAATAATACAGAACTCATAATATTGTCAAAACGGCGGAATTTCTAGAAGCTTACTATCCAAGTGAAGTGATTTTGCTTAAAGGCCTAGCCAGTGAAGGGGAAAATGGCTGGATATTGTTTGCTTAATGAATATATTTTTCTTCGCATGTACAATAACAATTCTAACAATAAGAAGGAATAAATTCAATAGGATGGTACAAATAATGAGCGTCGTCAACTACAAAATCAGAAAGTGTTAATAAAAAAATCATAAAGATTAGTCAATCTCTCGTAATTTCAATG